>MU204353.1:1813435-1831751 GCA_017309775.1 Paedocypris sp. Pulau Singkep
CCCTTTTATACCAGCTGGTACGGGTCAGAGGTGGCATGCAAATTCATGCAGCCATTGAACTTGACTGTTCATTGGCCGGTTGTAAGAATGAACGCGAATGGCTAAAGCATCCGATGTCCCATAGTCAGGTCTCTGACTGACGTCTCGTTCCCTGACTTATTCAGGGAACAGAGGTTACGCAAGTAACCAAGACGTTTTCGCGCCACCAGCTCTTTAACAAAATGACTGTATCTGTTGGACTTCAAATGCTAAATTAATAAATGGATTATACTGAGGACAGTTCAAGGAGCAAAAATGAACAAGTATGAAACTAATTTTGCTGTTAAAAAAACAACGTTTACCTCATCTCGTTCATAATAAGGTATTAGAAATGAGTATTTGCAGCAGAATCTCCACAAAGTTGATGATTTATATAAAATTACTATTTAAATACAGACTTTCATAAATGTTTTCCTGTGTCAACAAAACTAATTAAGTTTAATAATGAGTTAATAAATTAATGAATTAGCTGAATTGTTCTATATTGGTACAAACCAGAATGAATATAATAACATAATATATAATATAAACCAGAATGAATATAATAAAGCTGTAAATGTTGTATGCTTTGTATGCAAAATGCTTAAATTTACGGGGATTTTTGCTACGTAAGCAAATTTCGCCGCCAGACATCGAGTGACATGCAAAAACCCTCACTGACACAAGGTGGTGCTATTCCACCTTCACACAGCAATGCCGGCAAAATTTACTGAACAACTTAAATAAGCTTAACCGGTAACAAATACATTTTACCGGTAAATACAGTTCACACAAGCGTTGCCATTCCCGGGAAAGAACCATTCACACAGCGTTTTATACGTACAGATATTTTCGGTGACATCATCCAGTGGCGACACGCTTTAAACAGCTGCGCCTTGGTAAACATTGAAAACGGCGGTAATTGTTTCACGTGTGTTCCTTTGATGTGGCGAGAAATCTCTTCATCCGCCCGATATATTAAAAGCGCTTTGATTTTGCCGTCGTTCCAGTTGGAGAAAATTTCAACTAGGGCTGCACGATATTGAACAAATATGCGATATTGCTGTTGAATATTGCGATAACGATATTGCTTGCGATATAACATTTCCATATAAAAAAAAACAAAGTTATCTAAAAAGTAAAACTACTGATGACTAAACTGATACTAAAATAAACAGGCAGTATGTTTTTAATCAAATTTAGCTTAATTTGGGCTATAAACTGTCTAGTAGGAGGCAAACATTAAGACTAAAAACCTCAGCAGATATATTGATTTATGATCATCATCAAGACTTGCAAAGATAAAATGCATCGCTCTCAAACATTACATTCTATTCACACGCAGTATAAACATACAATAATCAAGATCAACATGAGCATCTTTTAAACAAAATGTGTCCCTGCCTTTCCTGCTTTGAAATACTAATAAATAATGCAAAATATTAAACAAAGTGTTCAGGCCTTATAACCGCACAATCACCAAGACTTGTCTTAAAATTAGCATCTTTTAAACGAAATGTGTTTTTGCCTTGTCTTTGTTTTTTTTTTAATAAAATAAATATGTCAGATATTTGTTAAACCCATCCAGCCATCTTTGTTTATTGCAAATAAACCACTTTTGCATTAATCCGCCAGGTCGATTAACTTTGCGATATTTTTAACTGTTTGCGATATATTGCGCATCCTATCATCGCGATAACGATATTTCCCCGATATATCACGCAGCCCTAATTTCAACGTTACTCTCGAACAAATTTCCCGGCATTTGTCTGTTCACACATGACTGTATTTACCGGCAATATACTGTATGTACATGCATACGTATATAGTGTCTGTATGTGTGAAAGGGGCTATTGACGTCAAGCACAGCGGGTTGGTTTCTAGGTGTTCCCTACTGGGGTTCAGTGTGAGGTCACATGATCAAGTCTCGGAAGCTGGTGATGACAGACAGGACACTTCCTTCTGTCTTCATGACGCTTTGTGCTGAAGGTCGGTTGCGTAATCACAACAGCCGATGCTTTTTTTTTTTTCCATGCCCTTCTTCGACCTCGCGGCTCCTCACACTCTTTCTGAGCGGATCCTTCGCTCTTGCGCGCGGTTCTCCTCACGCTATCCACTGGGAGCAACAACTAGCCCAGATTTGCTTGATCTTCATGGGCCTCTGTACATTTTTCGGGTCCAATGCCACAGTAAAATTTGTGGAGTGGAGAAATATTAACCCTCCTTTTATGTTCGTTTCGGAGGAACATCGATAATGTTCTAATTTGATGTTCCAATAATGGTCAATTTGACCCAGGGCCTTTTAATATGCAAATGAGTGTCAGAAACCAAAACATTCCCCAAAATTGTGTGTGTGTGTGTGTGTGTGTGTGTGTGTGTGTGTGTGAGTGAGAGACAGCGGTGTATTATGTCTCATTGTTGCAAAGAAACACATTTTTGATCTTTTTGTCTTTTTAGTCAAATTGACTCAAACATTATCTTTAGAACAAAAACATGTAGCGTGTGTTACAAATGTCAACTGAAACATTTTTTGTTTATATGTAGATTACACTAACTAAGACAAGCAGGAGATTGTTTCAAAGTCGAAAAAATACTTTTAAGTATTTTCTTTAAGTTTTAAACTTTTAACATGGTCTATTTGACCCGAACAAAGTCTTATATGTAATATAAACATGTGTCATGGTGTTACAATTATGTGAACTGAATCATTATATTTTTCATATGATGATTACACCAAATAAGCCAAGCAGGAGAAGTTTCAAAATGAAAAAGTACTTTTAAGTATTTAAAAAATATTTTTAAACTTTGAAAACTGGTCAAATTGACCCGAACATAATAGGGGGATTAAACAAGTGGTTTATCAGCATGTTAAAAAACGTATTTTTGCGAATATAAGCACCCAGCGTGTATAAGCACCCCCCACAAAATAAAATTCTGGCAAAATAATTTTCTTAAAATACATATTTTTCTTCTTCTATCACGCCTCACTGAGCGCTTTGTGCTTGTTCCCTGGTTTTGACTCCTTGCCTGTGTTCTTCATTTTCGACTTCATTTCCAGTCATTAGCAACATTGTAATAAAGGTTTTCTCTGATGCACGTGGAGTTTCAGAAACAATACTTTAGTGCAGTGACCATCGGATCTCATTTGGCAAAGCGTGGACTTTGCGGACACAAACAGATGGCTACTGCAAAAGTGACCCAGTAAAAAGGAATAAAACTGACCGTGGCATGGCAGTGAAAGCCACTGAGAGTTTGAACATCACCACTGCGTGTTCTGTCGGTCCGTGCTGCCTTGTCGGAACGCGCTGCCATTGTAAAATGCATTTTTTTTTTTTTTTTTTTTTTTTTTAGAAAAATTCAATAGAATATTGTCAGTGTTTGTTTAATAATTGCGTAAATTGTTACTCAAACTCCTTTTCATGTATGACCTAAATTAGCTTTTTTAAGGTGGTATTCTCAAGTCATTTAAGGTAGCATCATTAAGGCTTATCTTGACAGCGCAACAATCCGCCATTTACGTAACTAAAAAAAAGGATAAACGTGAATAAAAGTGTGAAACTGAATTCAAATATATTTAAATGTTTGTTTTCTAGCAGTTTTTTTTCCCAAATGTACCGTTTCATTTTCTTTAAACACATTGTATTATTTTTTATTATTTAAATATGTATGTTACACTTGTTTATTTCTTCTTTATTTCTATCTTTGTTTGCTTTTTTCTTGTATGAACCTACATCACACCAATCAATAAATGCACTGCCACACTATTAAAAACAAAAAAAAAAGATTTTACACAAAGACGATTCTGTGCTTCATCATATCATATCAAAAAAACTACTATGGTATTATATCATATTAGATTAATAGTTGAAGCAGATTAGATTGCATTCACTAATGCATTTAGCAGAGGCTTTTATCCAGAGCGACGTGCATTACGCTAATGGGTTTCATTGAGACTTTGTTGCGTTCCCTGGGAATTGAACCTACTACTTTCGTTGTTGCAAACACCCGGTGTGATGTGTGATTTGACAGAAAAATAAAGCAGAGATTTAGACATATCGTATTTACGCGAATATAAGCACCCTCCTTATTTTTTAGGCACCAAATAAAAATGTGGTAACGTTTCTGGTTCAATTAGGTTCATATTCACTTAAAAATACAATTGTTTTCTTAATTTAACAAACCTAACTTGTGACTCGTATCAATTTCATATCGTTTTATTTAAATAATAGATGACAAAAAGTCAATTCTAGTGGTCAGGACTTCATTTCCCAAGATCCTTTGCTCTCCAGTCAGACTTTGCACATGCTCAGATCAATTGTTTCAAGCTCAGGTCTGTTTCAATCTCTCTGTTTATCTGACGCCGTGTGAAGAGGAAGGATTATTATCCCCTGTGCAGTGACCCAGCGTTTTGATTGTGTCTGTGACTTGTATTTTTTTTTTTTTTTTTACTTCTTGCTAGTGTTCTTCATTTTCGACTGTTTTGACTCTTTCTGCGACGACTCATTGGACTCGTTTGTAACCGGTTGTGCTAAGCTAAGCTAAGCGTTTGTGGTTTGTAGCCTGTAGCTGTTTGTTGTAATATAAATGATTGTTTTTCTTTATTTAGTTCTTTATTTAGTGTAATCTTACTTCCTCCAGTTCTATTTTGTCTTCAGTTATTGAGCCAATAAAATTGTTCCCGATTTGAAATATGGGACAATAGGGGCTTGTATTTCCGTGCAATTTTGAAATAGAAGTTTTTGACCGTCGTAAATTACAAAAAAGGGTGCTTACGTTTGTGTAAATGTGGTATTTAGAGCGTTACTCCATATTGTGCATGTAGGTTTGTGGCAGCTCTTGTAGCAGCACTTGCAGAATCACAAGCGCTTCATTTAGATCTCTCGGCAACAAGAATGAAAAATGTGCGGAGAGGTCAACGCTGCCTACACATCCATCAGCCCACAACACACACACACACACACACAGTTTCCCTTTCAGTCGGAAGCCGAGCTGGAATAAATATAAGAGCTAATTCATCTCACTAAATACTTTATGACTTCCACGTTGAGCACAAACAGCGCTGGGAATCCAAGGCATTAATCAGTGAAGATTCCTCCTGTGGTGGAGCAGGAGCTTCGCCATCACGGGCCACACTGAGCTTCAAACGCACAGAGAGACCTTTGACTGTCAAGCCCCGGCGATCTCGCTTCGATCCCACGCAAACTCTCAACGATCCGGCTCTCGTGACATCACAGATGTGACTCGATAATCCAGAGCAGAAGTCAAATGAGACGAGTATCGACGGTTCCAAAGCGGCTCTTTTGTCACAAGGTCAGCGGGTGGAGGAACCGTGAAGACCCGGAGATCAATCTGGACCGCCGAAAAAAAAAAACCGAAAAAAAAAAAAAAAAAACCGAAAAAAAAACGTCCTGTGTTCAAACGCAAGGTCGATTATTAAATAGCGACGAGTTTCGATCATTAGGATGATAAACTGTGCGTTCACTGTGAAATTGCATCCCCGTGAAATAAAACCCAAGTTAAAGACGTAATCAAATGAAACGCCCATATTAAAACTAATAGCGGCGGCGGGGCTAAAAAAAAACACTTTCCGATTATTTTGTTAGAATGAAATTAACGTCGCAAAAATCCGCAGGCGACGTCTTTCTTCCGTACGTCTCTAAATCAGGTAACAACAGAGTGTTATTTCCCCGCGGAAAGACCCCTGACTGTGTCCCCGAGGGTCTGATCGCTCCAGTGTGACAGCCAATCATTTACCAATCACTGCCACCAACACACAGATGAGCGGCGGGAAAACTTTATCGGCCACTCCCTACATAACATACACAGTTATTTAAATAGCGTGTTTGCACTCAGTCAATTCTACAATGTATATACTGTACATTACATGTATATCGATCCCACAACTGCCCTTTTGTGTGTGTATATTTATATTCCTTTCATACTTTTATATTTATATATTTTATTTTTTATTTTGGTTTGTTTATTTTTCCTTTACATTTCTTTATTATTGTGTGTATTGTATTGCGTGCTGGTTTTTCAATTTCCAGTTATTGCTGCTGGATTCGGGGAGCTTCCGAAAGAAATGTCGTTGTACAACATACAATGACAATAAAAGCCTCTTATCTTGTCTTATCTTGTCTGATTTTAAAATACTGTGTTTGCATGAATGTAAGCATCCGTTGTTTTTTGCAGGCACAAAAGACGTATTTTTAACGCCTCTTAAATTTTTTATTTTACCATCCCAACAAAACAACCCTACAATTTCTGACTAACAAACTTCTTTTTCTTCTTCAAACACACACATCTTGTGAACTTGTATGGCACATGTGTCAAACTCAAGGCCCGGGAGAGTTTAAAAGTGTTTAAAAATGTCTAAAAATCAATAATGTCAAAGTGTCCAAAAATAAATACCAAAAAAAAAAAAAAAAAAAAATTAAGAGCGTGTGCTGACCAAAATCTGCTTTTCCCATTTGCCAGTTCTAAAGCTGATACTGATAAAGTAGAGCAAGAAAATATTATTGCCAAATTTGTTGTGAATATTGTTTTGTGATTAATTTTGTGATTATGGCTATAACACACACACACACACACACACACACACCATCAATGACCTGCATTCAACAATTTACCCAAGAGAAAAAACACGTCCTCGAAATCGGACCTTCTTGTAACCTAACGTGACACCGAGTACCAACACGGCACCTAATTCTTTTCAAACGATTTGTACGTTTGATTTTCTAACCTACTTATGTTCGTACTCGTCCCACAAATCACAACCTGGTTTGACCTCATTCGGACACAAAAAAATCAGTTGATTCCGAAAAAGCAAAACCATGAGGTAGATTCTAACACACACACACACACACACACACACACAGCTGGCCTAACACACTGGTGCTGAGATGGATGCAGACTGTTTACTCTGTGACGGATGGAGGATAATGGATGTGATTGTGGTGGTGGTGGTGGTGTTGGCGACGGCGGGAAGACGGTGTCACTCGCGGCTGGAGAAGGTTGGTTACTGGGCAACACGTCTGACCTTCCGCTTCAGAGAAACACAACCACAAGGTCGTTCTGTTCGGAACACGCCATCGGACTCAACCATGCTGAGAAATCAATGCCACAATAAAATAATTGGACGGGACAAAAATTAAAACTACATTAAAATAAATCACTTTACGTAAAAATATTACGTCACTAAAGTCGGGTGTCAGTCTTTTTTTTTTTTTTTAGAACAGATAATAATTTATTTTTAGAAATAGCGGAATCAATACAACAATAAAATAATTGGACAGGACAAATATTACTGCTAAATTAAAAGAATTTACTTTGAACAAGAATTTACTTTAAATAAAAAAAAATGTAAAAAAATAAAGTGTGGTGCCAGTCATTTTTTGAGAACAGTTCAATGCTAAACTATACATAATATTTGCGTCTTGCACTTTGTCCCGTTATTTAAAACCTTAGATTTGTTTATTCGTTTTTTAGCTCATATTTATCTTATAATTAACTTAAGATAACTTAAAATGTATGTATTAATAATTTGGAATAATGAGTAATTTTGAATAATGCATCAATCATAGTTTTAACTTAACATTTTTCAGGCTGAATGTGAGCGTTTTTTATACTTTTAAGGTAAGATCAGATAAAATAAGACAAGATAAAATAGTCATTTATTCCATGTTGCAGCAGCATTACAGATATAAAAACAATATATACAATTTAAAACAAGATATAAAATGCATCAAACATATACACACATGGATTATTTCGAAATATTAAATAATAATAATTATTAATATTAATATTATTAGTGAACTGCACAGAATAAGTTTATCGTATTGTTAGATTCACCTTTTTATCTGCTCCAATATCTAATAACAGAGTGGAATAAAGAAAAATCCGAAATTTCCCGTGTTCAAATGCGTCCACAGCTTTTCCCCACGTTGGTTTCAATCTTTGAATTATTACGGAAATGATCTAAAGTCTGAACAGAAGCCATAATAAATCTGGACAGTTAAGGTCTGCGATGGCGGCGATGGAGTGGTTCAGTAGCCGGCCACTCCTGTGTTGAACGGGATGTGGGTCAGAGAAAAGCAGCAGATCTAGGTCATAGTGAATCATACAGAGGCGTGTGTCTTCTGATTCGCCCGCACCTATTAATAAAGCTGGTAGAGGAGACACAGATTACCATCACGCTGCTGTGGACGCCACGGTCTCGCGTTATGGGAGGAAACTGAGCCCAGATTAAAAACCAGCCACGGGAATCACACCGAATATATCAGGGTTTCATGGGGTTAGGTTAAATATGCAAAAACCAAACTCTAAAGCAGGGGTCAGCAAACTGCGGCCCTTTAAAGGTTTTAATCCGGCCCACCGAACTTGTAAAATTTAAATAAAAGTCAGATATTTTTTTATGTAAATCTGGTTAATCTTTAATTGTTTTTTTTTTTTTCATTTGTGTAACACATTTTAAAAAGCAGAACCATACGTACACAAAATGTATGTAAAATAATTAGTATATTATAGAACTAGTATATATATAGATAGATAGATAGATAAATAGATAGATAGATAGATAGATAGATAGATAGATAGATAGATAGATAGACTATATATATTCTTAACATTTATCTTTACATTGTTAGTCTATGGAATCGGATGCCATCAGAGCGTAAACTTTTAAGAAACAAATGAAAATCATCAAGTTTTGTTTTGAAAGATTTTTTTCACTTCAGATTTTTTCGTCCGTTTCATTCTTTTGCAACTTGCTTGCTGTAAATAATCTAGAAAAATAGTCTGTCATAAAATGTAATGTCTAAAGTGCATTTTCTGACCATCACGGCCAGAGAAAAAAAAAGAAATAAGAAATATAAATTATTAAAACAACTGTAAAATTGTATTAAGATATATTAAAGGTAAATAAAATATGGTTACTGTTAGGCTTACGTGGCGGAAACTGTCAGAAAAGCAAAAAATTCTTTATTTTACCCACAAATTAATAAAAAAAAGATTTCTAATGCAGAATGAATCAATCTTAGCTGTAGCTAATACTCACCCATGCTACTATGTGTTTGTGTCTGGCTATTTTGGCATATGCAATTTTTAAATATTTGGATGTAGCATTATATACTGCCTTAACGGAATTAGAGTTCTGGTGTCTTAAGTGGCGTCTCAGAAGTATTTTTATATCTTATTTTAGACTGTACGTACTCGTATTAAGTAAGTCTACTTCGTATGGAAACGGATTAGTGTGCTGGCTAAACTGGTCAAGCAGCTGCCAATCACATTCTCACCAGCCAATCAGAGTAAGGGCCACGTGTAAAGCTAGTGCCAGAAGTCCAAAGGGAAAAAAAAAACAATGAAAAAATCGGAAAAAAACGTATAAACGTTAAAATTGCAAGCAAATTTTTTTAAATCCTAACCAAACAAAAATGTGAAGAATTTGTATGTGAAGTATACATTTTTTTCATTTCACAGAAATTTGCGTTATTGCTTTAAATGTACGTTGTTTTGTAAACACAATGTTTTGGCACCAATCTGATTCCTTAACTTTGCATTGAAGATGGCATTGTAGAACAGTCTCATGGCGCAGCACAACTTTCCTATTTTCATTTTTATTTTACTACTTTTACGTCCAAAAATAAGCAGACGTTTCCATGACAACAGTCTCAACTCCACAATTAAAGTTTTTCAAACATGGGGAACAGAAACTAGCTGAAGTGAATCCCAGTAACTCTATTATAACCCATAACTCTAAAACCTGAAGCTTTACTCTAAAACGTAAAGGCTCTGCAAAGACGTACAAGCTTCTGATGTGAAAATCTGAGACGATGGACATTTCTCGAAAACGTGTGGGCTTCCATCTACGAAACCATCCTGTTGTTCTCAAACATTAGGGAGAGTCAAATCGACGCCATTACAGAGGCTTCGGCCATCAGCGGAACGCCTCGACTGAGACTGGGCCAATTCCAGTTTAAATTGTGGCAAACGGCACAAAAGCAGGAAAACAAGGACGGAAAGGTTGATGTCCAATATGTCTGGATGTCACGGAGGGGCAGCCATTCAAGATTCACCCATTCCATGTCATTTAGCCCAGATTAAAGGGCACGGTGGCAATAACCCTGGTACACTGGATAGCGTAGATCCCCAGCAACTTAAGCTACGGGGGGGATTAACGGAGAAACCAGTATTATCTAGACCTGGAGGGCTTTACTGGGTCAGGGAATGCTACGGCGGAACACATTTCCACAGGATTTGCCAGCTTTGATCCCACTCTTGCTGTCGTGGTTGGCAGGGTGAGCCCACGGGAGGAGGCTGTGACTTCATCTGGTGTAAGTGACACCCATCAACCACTGTGTGTTCGATCCTCCGTCTTCCGGCTAATGACGGAAAATGCCCATGAACAAATGAGACGATAAAAGACTGAATGAGTAAAATAAAAAGACTGAAGTCGAGTAGAATCATCTGCCAATTGGGTGAGACAATTTTACTTGGTAAGACGACTAGAAACAAGTCCTGCTTTCTTGAAACAAGCAAATTAATCTTTCACTCTTAATTCCAAGATAGTTATAACAAAAAACGAGACTTATTGTGTAATTTCAAGGATTTCAAGGACAAGGGAATGTGAATTTCAAGGGAATTTCAAGGACACTGCAAAAAAATGGCAATGAAAAAACGAGACAATAAAAGTAGAGACTGTTGTTTCTTCACATCGAAAAATTGGATCCTCCATCTTCCAGCTAATGAAGGACTACACTGCAAAAAATGCCCAGGAAAAAGTAAGAAAATAAAAGACAAAATGAGTAAAAAAAATACTTAAGTAAAATGGTCTGCCAATGGGGTGAGACAATTTTACTTGGTAAGACGACTTGAAACAAATCCTATTTTCTCGAAACAAGCAAATTAATCTTTCACTCTTAATTCCAAGATAGTTTATTTATTATTATAACTTCATGACAAGAAACGAGACTTTTTGTGTAATTTCAAGGATCTTTTTTCTTGTCAAGAATGTATTTCTCGCAGTGTAGCTGTACAAAGTTGTAGAGACTGTTGTTTCTTCACATCGAAAAATTAGATCCTCCATCTACCAGCTAATGAAGACACTGCAAAAAAATGCCCATTAAAAAATTTAAGTATTTTTGTTACTCATTTTGTCTTTTATTTTCTTAAGTAAAATGGTCTGTCAATGGGGTGAGCAAATTCTACTCGGACAGCTTGAAACAAATCCTGCTTTCTTGAAACAAGCAAATTCATCTTTCACTCTTAATTCTAAGATCTAAGACAAAAACAAGATGTATTGTGTAATTTCAGGATTCTTTTTTCTTGTCCATAATTTATTTTTCGCAGTGTAGCTGTTTGGACGGAGTGAACAAGTTTGACGATGCTTTGATTGGCTGGTGAGAATGTGATTGGCAGCAGTGTTGATCAGGAAGTGTGGAACAATTTTTCAATATAAGTGTAATATAATATAAGTACGATTAAAGTGTTATTTTTGCACGATATTGCTACATTTTTGTGGTGGCAGACTATTTCATAATATTAGTAGAGGCTGTTGTTTTTTCACATCGAAAAACTCCATTTTAAAACTATGTCCAGGGCTCCCGATAGACGACCTTACGAATAAAAATGTATTATTATTGCTATTACATTAGTTTTCACATACACTTTTATTGTACTTTGGCCTTAAACAAATAAACAACAAAGAATAGAACAATATGTGCCTGAAAATTCTATATACAGTAACCCCCCCCCCCACACACACACACACACTTTTATTTATATTGCATTCCATACGTAGATGCAATATTATCTACCTCTTTTAATCTGGAAAATTCCATGAAAAAAATCCACCGTCTATATTTCAAACAACGTGTAACGTTTTTACATTGAATTCGAACGAAATAACCGAATTAGCCGGAATGAAGTGTGTGTGAAAGCGCAGTGGAGTCCACGCAACAGGCGGCTAATAACGAGATCAAGTGCGCGTCACGTGACGACTCTGAACCAATCCCCTCGGTCAGGGTGGGCCGTCCTCCTGGGGGCGTCCTGTAATAACGCTCGGGCGATAACGGCGAACCCCGTCTAATTGGACGAGTTTATGAAAGCGTCGGTTGGTGTCTCGAGTCGGAATTAAAATGCTAATGCGCTCAGAACAAACAAAACAAAGCCCCGCTACGTCTGGGACTCGCGTGAACTTGAAAGTAGCGTCGAAAGTCAATACCAGAGGGCACGGAGTGTTGAAAACGCCGTTTAGTCGGCGTTTAACAAAACACGCGGCGCGAACAAGAGGAAGAGGAGCAGGTGCGAGAACAATATACAATCAGATTAGAGTTTCAAAACGTAATTTCAAACGTTAATTTCTAAGAAACAAACGGAAATGCTTCACCTTTACGTTTGTTTGTTTGTTTGTTTGTTCTTTTCATTTTTCGGTTGCAATTTTCACCGTTTCGTTTTAAACAGTTTTTTTTTCCGCTTCAGATCTTTTCGCTTGTTTCATTTTTTTTTTTTTCTCATTTGGACTTCACGTGTGGGCGGCCCTTACTCTGATTGGCTGGTGAGGATGTGATTGGCAGCTGCTTGACCAGTAAGTGTGGGAGGAGTTCAGCGAGCGTACACAGTGTCATTCACTGCTGTTTTAATTTTAGTGTGCAATAAACTGGGAATAAAGTGTTATTTTTGCACAATTTTGCTAAAATATTGTAGTGGCAGATACTTCAGATTAATAGTGGACATTTTTGTTTCTTCACATTGAAATACTGAATTATGAAACTGCATGTGCAGAGTTAGCGCCTTAAAAATAAAATGTGTTGTTGTTGGTTTTATTATTCTTAATATTATTAATGATAATAATGATAAAATGCCCCGTTTGTTTTAAAAACGTACAATTCCGTGCCAACTACTACCACTTCCTGACCAAGCAGCTGCCAATCACATCCTCACCAGCCAATCAGAGTAAGGTCCGCCCCCACGTGAAGCTAGTGCCAGAAGAAAAAAAATGAAACGAACGGAAAAATCTGAAGCAAAGTTTCAAACAAAAACGTGACGATTGCAAGCGAAAAATACCAATACAAAACAAATGTAAATGTGAAGCACTTTCCTTTGTTTCGTACAAATTTACGTTTGTTTTTTTTTACCACTGATCTGATTCCATAGAACAAAAGCAAGATCTTCTCACTGCTCGTCTCACACGTCGTCCCATGGAGCGTGGGATGATGATGGCGTAAAATGTAAATGAAAAGTAAAATGTAAAATCTAAATAACAAGTTTAAATAACAAATAGTGCCAAAGTCAATATCTCAAAACATTTCAGTAGAAAATGAACCCAATTCATCACAAACCGAGGAGCTGAACTGTAAAGCTGATTCCGATCAAGTGTGTTACGAGGAGTTGGAGAAAGGAAAACAAATTGCAAAAAGTGAGTGAACGGAAGAAAAAAAAATCCGCAGCTACGGAAAAAGACAGCGGGTGAAACGTGGTGAAACCCTCTTGAGACTCCAGCCAGCCTCGCAAACAGAGATTCCACACGGAGACGTAACCAGCTGAGACAGAAGGTCACGTCAGGAGGAGAGTAAATGGCAGTGCAGCCAGCAAATGTCTGATCAATACTGCCTAATTGGTCAAAGTAATCTGATATATGGAGCAGAGAGCAGGACTCGGGCGGGAACGAACACTCACCCAGGATTGGAAAATTATGGATTTTATTTGTTGACTTGTTATCAGAGGTGTAAAGTACTTGAGTAAATGTACTTGGTTACTTTACTGAAGTATGTTTCTGGCTACTTCGTACTTGTAGTGAGTATCAAAAACATGAGCAACTTTTACTCTCTACTCCACTGCATTTCTGATTGAGTAGCAGTACTTTTCACTCCACTACATTTGAATTGACACCTACAGTTACTCGCTACATCTTGATTGTGCGCGACAAACCATAATTGATTTCTACCGCGGTTAATTTCTTGGGCGGACGAGGTGATTTTGCCATCTGTAGACTGGTGAAGGTTCTGGAAGCTAATTGTGATTTAGACACCACATGAACGTGAGTTTTATTTATTTATTTTTCACATTTGAGTTTGGGTGAGACTGACTTTTTGTTCTTTATTTAATTAGTTTTACCATTTTTGAAACAAATTTCATTTCTGTATTAGATATTAATATCTCAATAATAGAGCTTTTTCACATTTCTTTGTTTAGCCTTAATTTAGTATGAGTAAAATACTCGAGTTCTTTTAAAATTCGATTCTTTGCTACTTTGACTCAAATCTTTTTCATAGTGGTGACTTTTTACTTGTATTGGAGTAACTTATACAGTACGTTTCTGTACTTTTACTTAAGTATTTATCTGGTGCTTCTTACACCTCAGCTTATTTATTATTAACGAGAGTTTTGGAGGATGAAGTGAAGAAGGTTGAACAGAGGTCTGGTCGGCTTCTACTTCTCTAAGTAAAAATATGTAATTTAACCCTCCTATTGTGTTTGGGTCAAATTGACCCGTTTTCTAAGTTTTAAAAATATTTTTAAAATACTTAAAAGTATTTGAAACTTATCGTGTGTGTGTGTGTGTGTGTGTGTGTGTGTGTGTGTGTGTGTGTGTGTGTGTGTGTGTGTGTGTGTGTGAATAATGTGTAAGTGTGAGACTGGTGTATTATGTTTCATTGTTGCAAAGGAACACATTTTTGATCTCTCTATTTGTAGCTTCTATTTGGTTTGAAGGGTCAAATTGACCAGGACATTATCATTGTAACAAAAACATGTAGCGGGCGTTACAAATGTCAACTGAAACATTTTTTATGTTACATTTTTTGAAACATAAGACAAGCAGAAGAAGTTTTAAAGTTTTAAAGTGAAAGAATACTTTTAAGAATTAATTTTATTTTTCAACCTCATACAAAGTCAATTTGACCCGAACATAATAGGAGGGTTAAAAACTCAAATGTGACAAAAACCCATTCATCAATTCTTTATTGTGTCAGTTTTTTTTCTCTAGGGATAATAATATATGATATATATCAAGCAAATGCTGTGCTTTTGGATTTGGGTCATATTTAGATTTACAGTAGTCATGAAACTAAATGAATAAAATCTCTTCATACCGGATTATTTTGAAACGAACCATGCGCTTGAAACAACAAGTCCACTGGCAAGAAAAAGAAAATCAATGAATAGAAATAAATTATAGGGCTGCAGGAAGCACTTCCTCCTCTTGGATACATGTTTATTGATTATTGGTTATTTATTTGTCAATGTGGCATCAATTGATTTATAAAAAATATGGTTTGGTCCTAATCGGAGTAGATTTGTTTATATTTAACTTGAACTATTCTACTGTTCTATATTTAACTAAATATTATTTATAGTAATAGTATAGAAAGGAAAAAAAGCAAACAATTATAAAGCATGTTGCATTAACAAATACAGTAAACGTACTTACTATTCGTGACATTTACATTTATTTACATTACTATGAAACTGTGTCTTTAAATAAAAGAGCGACAATCAAGGCACCTCCATCTTGTCCCAGATATGAACTGGATATCAGATACCCGTCTTAACACTTCTAGAATGATGCCACATTCATTGGGCAAATAGCCACAAACGGAGCCTCCGACCAACGATTTGAAGAATTCTCCCTACAAACAATTTCCAAATATAAACCATTTCAAGAGAAAATTCTCTTCCGGACGATTAGAACAATAATACAAATCCATAGTTTCAAGAAGATTCCAAACCTTCCGGGCTCAAACCGCTAACAAATAACGATGACAACACATCACCCGAGAAGATTGTTTTTCACACACACACAACATCCGTGTGAGATTTCACCGGAAGGTTTCCTGACTAAATCAGACTCGAGCGTCTGCGTGAACCATAACTGAATCAGACCCTGAATGAATCTGAAGGAAAACCGTGTGACGTCACGAGTGCGAGTTGATAGAATCTTCCTGTTGGCAAACGGTTTAGAGAAAGGTCAAACTGAATTAGCCGATGCTGTGAAGGTGTGAAGGCCGAGAGAGACTGTGTGTTCCCTACAAAGGTGATGAGAATAACACTACGAGATCACAGCCTCTGACATCACAGCATGTTAGACAGATAGATGGATGGATGGATGGATGGATAGATAGAAATGGTCGCACGTATAGATAGATAGATGGATGGATAGATAGATGGATGGATGGATAGATGGATGGATGGATGGATGGATGGATGGATGGATGGATGGATAGATAGATAGATAGATAGATAGATAGATAGATAGATAGATAGATAGATAGATAGATAGATAGATAGATAGAAAGAAATGGTCATACGTATGGATAGATAGATAGAAATGGTCGCACGTATAGATAGATAGATAGATGGATAGATAGATAGATAGATAGATAGATAGATAGATAGATAGATAGATAGATAGATAGATAGATAGATAGATAGATAGATAGATAGATAGATAGATAGATAGATAGATAGATAGAAAGAAATGGTCATACGTATGGATAGATAGATAGAAATGGTCGCACGTATAGATAGATAGATAGATAGATAGATAGATAGATAGATAGATAGATAGATAGATAGATAGATAGATAGATAGATAGATAGATAGATAGATAGATAGATAGAAAGAAATGGTCATACGTATGGATAGATAGATAGAAATGGTCGCACATGTGAACAGATGGATAGATAGATAGATAGATAGATAGATAGATAGATAGATAGAAACGGTCGTACGTATAGACAGACGGACAGAATGATAGATGGATAGATGGATGGATGGATGGATGGATGGATAGATAGATAGATAGAAATGGTCGCATGTATAGATAGATAGATAGACAGACAGACAGAAATGGTCATACGTATGGATAGATAGATAGATAGATAGATAGATAGATAGATAGATAGATAGATAGATAGATAGATAGATAGATAGATAGATAGATAGATAGATAGATAGATAGACAGATAGATAATAAATATTGCAATCAATAAAAATAATCATTATAAAACTGTATCAAGAGTGCTCATCAGCTTCGTTGAACAGTCAGCATTTTCTGAAAATGAAACCAAGCACCAATAATCAGGACGATGAATCAATAATCTGCATTTTGTCTGGTTTCCCGCTCAAGACGGAATTCTTCTGATACACACGCACTTCCGATAGGATTTGATGGCTCCCGGGTTCAGGCCGGATAATCTGCTCGTGACGAAAGGCTTTCACGCCATTCAGCATCAATTCACAGAGCTAAAACCGGCGTGTGTGCGAAATACTAGAAGTTGTATCTCTTGGACGGCGTGTCTTGAGCAACGCGGCTAGTCGGAACATATTCCACCTGTCAACCAGGCACGAGAAACAAATGGCTCTAAACAACACCGCTTCATCAACTCCGTGTCAAGACGGTCCGGCGGAATCACAGCTTGGAGCCGCGTTGCCATGGTTTCCGCCTTGACCCCGAGTAACTGTTTGTTTGCTTTGTTGCAGAGTAGAAGCGGGATCATGATACACGTGTGAGTAGTCTATTACGCGGGATTACGTAACGGCGAGAACAGACCAGACGGCGTGTGGGAAAGGGGCGATTGTGCTCACCTGAACAAATCAATTTCATCAACATGTACTCTCCTATAGTAGCATCTCAAACGCTTCCGCTTTTGGCCCGGGAGGACGTCCTTCTCATCTGCAGGGAGACACAAGTAGAAGTAGAAAATCCCGATTAGTTGAACATTTGAACAAGATTAGGTTTGTTTTTTTTTTTATTTATTTATATTTTTCCCCTCAGTTTGTCAAACAATAATTATGCTCACATTAATAGTGAGACGTTTTTTTAATAAAGTGCGCCTTACTTGATTTTAAACAATTGAAGGAAACACACACAAACACACACACACACAGATCCTCTGTTTCAGAATCAGAAACTTTTATTGGCCAAGTTGCAAATGACAACAAGGAATTGAGTTTGGTCTGACTCCACCTTTTCCCCTCTTTTTGCAAGTATTAACAGAAATTTATACAAAAAAAATTTGATTATTGTATATGATTATTTATCGAACATCCAAAACTGAAATTAAAGCACACGGTGCCTAAATCATACAATCACTTGTCAAAAAAAAAGTAAAAATTATTAACACAATAACACATAACACAATAACAACACATTAATAAGCACATTTGGTAACAGAATACATTATTTTTTATATTTTGTTACTTACATGGTAAACGAGCCGTTCACTTCTAAATAAAATAACTCCTATTTACAATAAGATATAATTTAAAATAAAAGATATTTCCTGTGCATTTATT
>MU204353.1:1831851-1860338 GCA_017309775.1 Paedocypris sp. Pulau Singkep
CAAAAAAAAAGTAAAAATTATTAACACAATAACACATAACACAATAACAACACATTAATAAGCACATTTGGTAACAGAATACATTATTTTTTATATTTTGTTACTTACATGGTAAACGAGCCGTTCACTTCTAAATAAAATAACTCCTATTTACAATAAGATATAATTTAAAATAAAAGATATTTCCTGTGCATTTATTGCATCTTCTGTAAACAAATATTTTCATGTAAACAACAGATTGAAAGTTGAACTCTCTTGAACACCTTTGCGTTTGAGGTGATCTTATCTTAATGATCTTGTCATGTCATGAATTTACTCGTCATTTAGTCATTTTCTTAAAGGGAAAATAATCGACCTGGAAAATTTTGAATTATTTTGAGTCCTGAATTTTGATTATTTTTTTTTTTTTTCGATTATTTTTCGATTAATCGCCCAACAACCCTATGTAGAAGTCAGAGGAAAGTGACAAACTTCCACACTGGTAATGACAGAGCGATGGATTCCTCAACAAGCGCTGCATCTTCGGGGCCGATTAACGTCAATACTCCAGCCTATCTGCTCCTCACAGCAACACACAGCCGCTGATAAAGCCACGGCGAATAAAACATGCTAACCTCTAGATAACCTTAACCTCAATTATCTGCATTTTGATTCCACATTCAGCCGCCGACTGCGATAAAGAGAGACTGGGAGAACTCACATGCCTCTGCGTGACTCCCGACGCTCTCGATTATAATATCTGGAGCTGGAAAACAAGAAGATGCGGGAGAATCAAGAAGTGACGAAATGAGCCAATAACACGACACAGAAAGAGCCGAGGGAAACGAACCACACGGTGTCTCTTCTTGTTAGTAAAACTAGATACACTGTTGTGAATTTTTCTGCCTGTGGTTTTATATGGATTTTGTTTGTTTTGGGGCTGTTGTTTTTTTTTAATAACCAGTAAATTTCCTTTTCTATAATAATACAATAGTAGAGTAGGACCATCACATCGTTTTATGAACATCCGTTTAAAGTGTCAGACACCAAATTTTGTAATTGACTTTTTAATTGACTTTCCTAATTTTTGAACACAGATAAATAATGGACATTTTTCTTCTTTGAAGACGAAAAATTTATATTTTTCCATAATTCGCATAGCGAGTTTGCGTTGGTCTCAAACGAAGAAAAGCGCCATATAAATAAACTTGAACTGGATTGAACCAATCATCAACCAATCAATGGCTGAAAATATTTATTACAAAAGAAAAAAAAAACATTTTAGTACATTGTACAGGTTAAATTACATAACAGATGCAAAAAAAATAGCATTTCTCAGCTGTGAACCGATTAGAAAAAACCTTATGCTACTAATATAATTTAGAATGTTGTTTAACGTTGTTTAAACTGTTAATTTGTCAGGTTGTGTTAGAGATTTCGTGGAGATGATTTGTTGTCACAACTTAATTTAATTAACTTAATGCAACAATGATATGAAATATTCCACAATAACAACACTGACATAAACCATAATACATCTCTAATCATTGCATTGTAGAAAGGGAATCATTATAGAAAGGGATACAACTGTTGAAAGCACACAGGACGAAACGATCTCCTACTCCAGAACGTCTTTCTTACAACAAGTGTACAAACATGTTTATATAGATACTGTACATACAATACACATACAGTCACGTGCACGCGCGTGCGCGTTACAGTCAAAATACATTGATCCAAACGTAAAAAACCGACCACGATCCTTGGTTTAAAACGGATTAAAACGTAAAGCATCACTATGGGTTCCAACAGCACATTGTGACTAAATCTGACATTATAAGCTTTAGCAAAAAAGAAAGCAGAACGCAGAAACACGCACTATTGACACTTTCAAGCACAAGTTTACACAAGTTCATTTCAATGACTATTGATCAGACGGATTAAAGATTAAGGATGAAATTAAAGGAGCAGGAGAAGTCACCTACTCACCGGCCGACGGAGGAGGAAAAAGCCCCGCGCAGACGCCTTTATAAGAGCCATTTTGTGGATGTTCGAGCCGCGAGCATCTCCTCAGTCGCTCCTCAGCCTTCACGTGCGCGCTCCCGACGCTCCCGACCGCGTCACGTGACGTCACCGCGGAGAGAGAAAGCGACACGACATGCGGAGCGAGAAGTTCCACCGAGGCGTCTGATGGCGGAGACGGACGCGGGAGGAGGAGACGCTTCTGCCGGAGCTGAGCTGATCCTCCTCGCGCTGCTGGTGCCGCGCGCGAACTGTGGCAAGAAATGAGGGCAGGTGATGCTCTGCCGTCACACACACACACACACACACACACACACACACACACACACTCTCTCTCTCTCTCTCTCTCTCTCTCTTTCCCTTTGAAACGTGAATCTATGAACTATGAAATGTTTGTAGCGTCTGTCTGCAATGATCACTTCCTGTATCAAAACAAAACAGATTTTTCGGTCAAAAGTTTATGTAACAACACATTTAGCTAATATTGGAATATGCTATCTATCTCATTCTATCTATACCATTTATATCTATCTATCTATCTATCTATCTATCTATCTATCTATCTATCTATCTGTCTATCTATCTATCTATCTATCTATCTATCTATCTATCTATCTATCTATCTATCTATCTATCTATCTAATCTATCTGTGCGACCATATCTATCTATCTATCTATCTATCTATCTATCTATCTATCTATCTATATCTATCTAGTTGTCTGCCTGATGTCAATAAAATTCTGATTCTGAAATGATATATGATATAACACAATTAGCAAAATACATTCACGCCACTAATTCACCTTTTTGTGATTTAGCTGCTAAACAGCATCCAGTACCTTCAGCGTCCTGTTCCCCCGAGAAATTAAACGCGAAAAAAATCGATACCGGATTGTCGCGCACAAACACAATGTAACGAGTAACGGCAAGTGTCCATTCAAATGTAGTGGAGTAAAGATACAAATACTCAATCACTAATGTCGTGGAGTTGAGAGTTAAAGTTGCTTTTATTTTTGACACTTAGTACAAATACAAAGAAGCAAAAAACATACTTAAGTAAAGTAACAAAGTCCATTTACTGACAGCTTTTCTGCTATTCCACCTGTTTATCGTATTGTCTGAATGTCTACCTGTCGAATGGGTTTAACATTGCTTGGTGTGTTTTGGTCTAAATTCAGTGCGAGTAAAATACTCAAGTTCTTTTAAAATGGGATACTTTGCTACTTCAACTCAAGTCTTTCTGAAATTTCTGTTACTTGTAATGGAGTCATTTCTACAAGAAGTATCTGTACTTTTACTCAAGTATGGCTGTCTGGTACTCTTCACACCTCTCTTTCTTTCCTTCTCTTGCTCGGGGCGTGTAGTGAGGGATGCGGGATGCGGGGAAGCACCGTAGGGTTTATTTGTTTACCCGCACCTGTAAAGTCTCAGTGGAGGTGTTGTAGGTCAGCGCTTTCTGAGTGCACGTGTGAATCACTTTCTCACTCTTGTTCAGAATCACACCTCCGGGATTTGAGAATGCCACAGCTCAGCAGATATAGATGGGCACAGGAGGAACATGCGCCGTTAGATGAATTGTCGTGGCATGTTTCAAAACCCTGCACTACTGGCATGAACGGTGTCTGTGCCATTTATCACTTGCGTTGCATAATTATAGAAAATATGGGATAAATATATATCTTGTCTTTTTTTTTTTTTAATACATTTTATATTCACAACAAGCCAAAAACATTTTCTTCGTCTAAACTTATACGTATACACATTTTTTAGTCAATAGATGAAACGACTAAATTCTAGAATGATGTTCTACTGACAACTTTAGTTTTTAAAAAAGACTAAAATTTCATTTAAAATAAGATCATAACAGAGACATTTTATTTGAACTAAAATTTCAACATACAGAGGAAATATATGCTTTAATTCCTAAATAAATATATGCTTTAAGTGAAGAAAATTAACAACAAAATATCTGACTTTGGAGAAAAAAAATATCTTTCATTTCATTCTTTAAGTTTTTAAGTTTGGTGGGCCGGAGTAAAACGTTTAATGGGCCGGATGTGTTAGTTTGCCTATGCCTGGGATAGATGGATGAATGGATGAAAGGAAGAGAAACTAATATATAAATGACAGATTATATATACACACATATATACTTGGCAGTCATTATTGTATTCATACCCCTTTTGATATTTTTCAGGCATAAAACTAATAAATAATCCCATTATTTTCCAACGTGAGCTGAGCTGTTTAGAGAAGTTACTGCGAAAGCACGCGATGACAACAGCTGATAAAGATCTTCCGAATCAAATCCAAATTCAAGTTCAAGTTTATTTATTTAGCACTTCTTACCAGGGCAACGCACAGTTGCAATGCGGAATTAGGAGGGATGAAGAGTCTTTAAAGAAGAAAAATGTCCATCGTTCATCTGTGTTAAAAAAATAGGGCTTAATAATACATAATGCTTGATGTGTGTGAGGGTTTGACCTTGTGAAGACACACTGTCCTGAAGAGGGCGCGAGAAGGTCATCACGATCACAATTTGTATTCATATTTGTTACTAACCTTGCCACCCGTGCCTTGAAATACGGAATAGTCCCGTATTTGAGATTCAAATTGCGCTTTCCGTTTTGAATCAATACTGTGTTATATTTATGATCATGTTTTTAAAAGCAGCGTCTAATACACATCATCCCTCACTGCTCTCCAAGACTGCATTTCAATTGTATGCCGTTTATGTTTAATGTCTCGGTGAATATGCTTTTCGTTTTTTAGTTGCGATCACAGTACGTATGTAAAGTGATGCCGTTTTCGCCCCGCCCAGTAGCCTCGCCCTCTATAGCCCCGCCCCATTAAAAGTGATAGGTAGCCCTGTCATAATAAACGATCACCGTCGTTCTCCCACGCGTGATCTGCTCGGCTAATTTAACACTTCACCCGCTACTTTGGGAAGTATTTAATCAGCAGTTCCGTTTCGTTGTAAACTATCTATCTACTTTTAGCATCAACCGACACTGGACAAGAGAGAACAACACAGAAATGAGATTGTTTGTGGTCTGAGAACTTCACATGGAAAGTAAGAGGCGGCTTAAATCTGCAAGGCAATTTGAGTCTCTACATAAAGTTTATGTCAATGTATACAAATATTATAAAAGGGCGTTTGACTTCAATTTGTACTTTACTTTAATTTCTGTTTAAATTGACGTGTTCCTGTTAAAAAAAAGCGATTTCCGCTGCTGTAGTGGTTTGGTGCTGCCATCTGTCGGTCAGTTTTGTTCAATACAGCTTTTGTTTTTTTAAGTTCGGACTAAGAAGCGCGTCATATATGAGTTGACATTATAAACATTTTTCTTTAATAACTAGAGTTTTGTCTGTGTTACAATTGACTCGAAATTACAGCATAAGATGGATTTATCATCCATTTATCTATTTTTATTTTTTTGTATCTATTTAATTATACTTAATTATTATATCTATTTAAACGCACAGGTATTCATAAAAGACTGAAGAGGTCTTTTAAAGACACAGAAAGGTTTTTGCCTCCCAAAAATGTCTTTGTACATACTGTATTTTAATTGTTAATTTGAAAGTGAATATTCCATATTTGCTGACTTTTCATGCATTTTCTTTCAGGGTTTTGATCACTCTAGGGCGGGGCTGACATCTCTTTCTGATTGGCCAGTGAGCATTTGATTGACAACTCCTTGAATCTGAGTGAGTTCTTTTGTCTCGTATTTTGAATAGATTATGAAATTGTCTTTGTATTACATTATGTTGTAGTTTGTTAAAATAACAATAGCAGTAAAAGTAAAAATTCAGGTGTAGATTTATTATAATATTATTAAAAAAAAGACAAAAAAAGTGAGTGTATGAGCAGAACCGTACCTGTAATTTCTTCCCGTGTATGTGTCAAATTTCACAATTGCTTTTCAATTTATGGGTTTGAAGGCGGGACAATGTGCCTGAAGGCGGGACTCACCCTTTATTGCTGTCCAATCACAGAGCAGGACACACATTCACAGCTGATAAATGACATGGTAAAGCGGGTTTATAACAACATGTCTGACTAATTTCCCGCATTTGCATTTTAAGATGTTTTGTCTATAAATGGGTCAGAAGCGACAGGAAGTCCCTGCTGGGTGTTAGACAGTTCCTTTAAACGCAATCTTCACGATCTGTTTATCTGTGTGAAAAGTGTTTGGAGAGGAACGATGGCAAATCACACACAGATTGAAACGATTCGCAGTGTATTTCACATATTTAGAGCAGCAGGTGAATGACACGTGTGTGGAATGTTCATTTTATTATTTAATAATACAAAAACAGGCAGGATTACAAGAGTCGACATAAACGAATACAGTGGCAGGAATAGAAAAGAAAGGCACGTTATATTTCACCGACACGTCTGATTCATCCAATCAAAATGAAAATGACAAAAATATTTCAAAACAACACTTTATAAAACAATACATACATTTTTCACCCACAAAATCCAGTTGTTTCGTCACGCTCAGCCTAAGATCAATTCACGTGATATTTTTTTAATCGCCTCACACCACTTAAAAAAAAAAAAAGCAGCAGCAAAACGGAACCAAATCATCCGCATTTCTTCTGAATCTTACAGAACCGTCACAGCACAATTTATGTCGTTCTTTAACTTTTTCCTGCCTTTTCTTTATCCTTCCAAGACAAGAACACAGGAAAACGGCTCCAATCTGTTACTTCACTTAGTAGATAAGTGAGCAGGAAGTGCGTTTCCTTGTGCTCACAAAGACAGGAAGTTGACATTATGGTGACGGAGCTATAGATGGACGAAGAGTGTTTGTCGTTTAACTCACTCCAGGAAAAGACGGCACAGCGTCCACGTATTGTGCGGGAATTTTTGCCTCGAGCTGAATATTTAACACATCATTTTGTTTTTTTTTTTAAATGTAGATCATATACGAGACTTTTGCATATTTGAGGGAATAAATTGAGGGTAAATACACATAATGTTTTGTAACATTTACATTATTGGGGGGGATTTTAATGTGACGTTAATAATCAGATACAAACTAAAATGAGACGGATTTATTCAAACTGAGATTTCTGCTGGAATTGTAGTTTCAGTGGCTCGGACGGACGCAGATTTCCGGAGACGTCCGCATTAGCCTGACCTCGGAGCTTTTGGCTTTACTCGGAACAATCGGCGTGCGGATGATTTCTGTCAAATAAACTGGAGTAGCTTTTAATTCTGTTATCGGCGCTTCCTCTGTTGCTCCCGGGCCAATACAGCGGCGTTCCTGATGAAAAGACTCCGCTCGCTCGGCCATTCAAGTTTAAGCGAAACGCAGGCATATGTGCACTAGATATTCAATAGTTTTCGATTATGAGAACACAGCCAATAATGCTGTTATTTTCATAAAGCCAAATTGTAATAATGATGAACATCTACAAGATATAAACATTGTAAAAAAAAAAGAAAAAAGTCATTTAAAAATATCCAAAAATATGGCAAATTTATCTTGGGAAAATACACAAGTAATTTTGAGATATTCCAGTAGTCATACAAAAAACTAAAATCCACGTCATTTAAAAGATATCCAAAAATTCATTTTTATGGCAAATTTAACTTAGGAAAATACACAAGTAAATTTTGCGATATTCCAGTAGTCATACAAAAAAACTAAAATCCACAATGACATAAAAAGACAAATCAAATACACCATAAAATCCCGTTATAAAGGACTTGCCTATAATGGAACATCTGCTAGTGAGACGGACAAATTAATGTTATAATAAGGATTCCATGCACGCGTTTTTTGTACTTTTATCTTTTCTACTATCTTTTGTGCGCATATTGTATGTACATTCCTTTTCTTATAAGAATTAAACAGGCAGTTTTTCAGGCACCATTAACCTCGAGAAAGACCCGAGAAATGATATTCTTTTTAAAACCTGCTTTGCTAGTTGAGCTTTTTTTGAGCGCAATAGGTGTATAAATGAAACTTTTTTTCAAGATATTACATACGTTGTCCTAACTAAATATTTGATTCGACGACGAAATATTTACTCGTTTTTTTCGATGTTTCGTGTCCTAACAAATGGGACGTGACTTACCTAAACATTGCGCTCATCATTTTCCATAAGTAATACAACGAAAGACTATCTTTGCAAAGGACTGCGTCTCACGCTGCAGCCTACAGAACTTCAGTCCTGTTCTCCGCCATTTTTGCTACGTGTCTAAGATCATGACAACATGGTCGATCCGTTTCAGCACGGTGGGAAAGTCCCGTGACCCGCAGTGACCTGACGAGGACATCAGGACTCGGGACGACAAGTCCATTATAAGGGGATTTCAGCGTACTAGACGGAATCAAAACGACAAACGGCAAATACAGTGCAGCTTAGAAAACAAGTAATGGCACTTGTCGATCACATTTGGGAGAAGTCACCCAGGATCAATAGGAGCTGTCCGTGTCCGAGCCGTCCGCTCCGTAGAGCTGCGCCAGGGTCCGAAAACGAGGTCCCCAGTCGCTCAAGGCGTCGTAGTCCACGCTGAACGCGGAGGAGGCGGAGTCCAACGAGCTGAGCGAGCCAGCCAGCGAATCACAGCCCTCGTAGCCGTAGATGTGCAGCGTGTCGTAGGGGATTCCGTCCCGGTCGCCATCGGCCTCGTCCTTCTTCACCTCGATCATCACCGCCATGTCTCCCTTGCAGGCGGGCGGCTTCCTCACCGCGGCGTAGAGCGAGGGCGCGGGACGGTGGCAGGCGGAGGTGAGGATGGAGACGTCGTAGCCGTTGGTGTCCATCTCGCCTCCGCCCTCCTCGTCGTACCTCACCAGCTGCTCGTGGATCTCTCCGGAGGACTTGCTGATCAGGGCGTCGCTCTGCTGGCGCCGCCTCAGCACGATGAGGATGACGATGACTGGGGGGGAAGCGCGCCGTTAGTTTCACGTCAAAGTCATTTTCATTCTGCCATCGAAAAATTGCGTCCGAAAATGGCCAAAAAATGCGTTTTTTTTGAAAGATAAACACTTTTATCACCAAAACCAGAGTTGTGAAGAGTACCAGACAATCAAGTAGAAAGTCACCACTATTAAAACGACTTGAGTCAAAAAGTAGCAGAGTATTGCATTTTAAAACAACTTAAGTATTTTACTCTTGCTGAATTGAGGCTAAAAGAAAACAAAGAAAAGTGTGGAGGAAAAAAACTACTCGTGAGGTTTTTTGTTTTCTAATACAGAAATTAAATTTAACATTTCCTTGTTTCAAAATGTTAAACTAAAAAGATAAAGAACAAAAAGTCAGTCTATATCAAACGTGTATAATAAACAAATAAACTTCCGAGCTGACTGGGGGGAAAGTGCACTATTAATGACGCACCGAATTGTCGGCCAGCGGAAATTCTTGGCCAAAAAGTGCATTTTCGTTTTGCTCCGAAACACTTTTATCACCGAAACCAGAGTTGTAAAGAGTAGCAGACAATCATACTTGAGTAAAAGTACGAGTACGTGCTGTATAAGTTACTCCAATACAAGTAAAGTAAAAAGTTACTCCAAGTAGAAAGTCACCACTATTAAAACGGCTTGAGTCAAAAAGTAGTGGAGTATTGCATTTTAAAACAACTTAAGTATTTTACTCTTACTGAATTTAGGCTAAAATAAAATAAGAAAAGTGGGGTGAAAAAACTCTGTTTGTGAGGTTTTGTTTTCTAATACAGAAATTAAATTTAATATTTCCATGTTTCAAAAATGGTAAAACAAAATAGATAAAGAACTAAAAGTCAGTCTCAATCAAACGTGTAAAAAAAAAAATAATAAACTTCCGAGCTGACTGGGGGGAAAGTGCACTATTAATTTCACATTCTTTATTAATGACGCACCGAATTGTCGGCCACCGGAAATTCTTGGCCAAAAAGTGCATTTTCGGTTTTTGGCCGAAACACTTTTATCACCGAAACCAGAGTAGTAAAGAGTACCAGACAATCATACTTGAGTAAAAGTACGAGTACGTGCTGTAGTTACTCCAATACAAGTAAAAAGTCACCGCTATTAAAACGACTTGAGTCAAAGTAGCAAAGTATTGAATTTTAAAACAAGTATTTTACTCATGTTACTCATGAAGTTATCGAAAACAAAGAGAGACACCGACGACAGAGAAGAGAGAGAGAGAGAGAGAGAGAGAGAGAGAGAGAGAGAGAGTGTTCAGAAATTTGACAAAAAAAAATAAAAAATAAGAGCTCTTAAAACTGTTCAATTGTTTGGATATGATCTTTTTTTTTTACCTGCTAATACGTTTTGAGTCGTGATGTAAAAGGAAGTTAAGTTTCGAAAGCTAAGCACTTTATTTGAACATTTATATACTCGCTTATATTTAAAAGTAGCAGGGCTTTTATGTCACAAGTTCAGATAACATTGTAAATATATGCTCCATTTGATTTTACACAAAAATACGTGTGTGAAGAACATTTATTTGTACAACCTTTCAGCAGACCAGTAGGTGTGTATATTATTGTTTATGTATTGTTTTATGTTTATCATTTTAGTTTGAATTATATTTTATACTCTTGATTGTGGCAATATGCTTAATACATATCTGCATCATTTATAACACGTTTTGTTTTCATTTATTCTTTGAAACTTCGTTATTAACGTGTGCATTTGCAATGCCTTGATTTTAGTAAAGTCAGTGCACCATCATAGCAATAAATGCAAAGGTTCTGTTAATAATTGCCGTGATTTATTTCGCCGTCTCGGTTTTCGGACAGTTTTTCCTTGTTTTCGGTTTCGGCCAAGAATTTTCATTTCGGTGCGTCACTATTCTTCATCACTCCGGTGTTCTAAAATTCTGTCCTACACATGAAGATTTCCTACATCGCGCTTTGCGCACGCGCGATATACAATTGCGTCATTTTCTGGCCACATCGGGAAGTAAAAACGGAAAGTTATATCTTATATCCTATATCTTAGAACGTAACAGTGGTACAGTTCGGTGAAGTTTAAACATTTTTAACGAACGTTGAAAAATGTAACAAAATGTACAATTTGCATGACTGTAAAGATAATTCCTGCTCAGAAACCCTGAGAGTTTAGTTTCCATATTCAGAATTTTATCTAGAAAAACACGTGTATAAAAGCTGATGAACGCAAGTAGTTTGACGTGCTCGCTTAATGTGAAGTCAGTAAACCTAACGTTCTATCTTAATTGTTATAAAATAAATACAATAACATATATGCATAAATGTAATCGCTTAAAGGATATAAACAGAATAATTACCGTCATTGCACAAGTGTATGTATTTGTAGCGCGCATGCGCATAGAGAGATGTAGGAAATCCTCACGTGTAGGATAGAATTTTAGAACACCGGCACTAGTGGAGCAGCGTCTTACCCAGGATGGTGACGATGCAGAGGAGGATGGCCAGCAGGGCGCTGACGCTCACGCCCGTCTTGGCGAAGGCCATGCAGTACTCCGCCCGCCGGCCCGACTGGCACGTGCACACTTTAATGTGGAGGAGGTTGATGCTCTTCTGCTCCGGCTTGCCTCCATCGGAAATCTCGATCTCCAACACGTGTTCCACGGAGTGGTCGGTGCTGAAGCCTCCCTTCTTCAGGATGATGCTCGCCGTGTTGTCTGGCAAAAACATATTGATCTCTGTTAGGAGTGGCCGATATAAACGATACAAAATTGGCCTACGATGGAGATTCTAAATCGCGATAGTTCAGTCCCTCCAGGATTTCGCGATCGTGCCAATTCACGCAAATTCAGCCAAACCCCGCAATTTCTTTGCAACCTTGCAATTTTCAACTCAAACAAACTATTATTTATTCTTAAAAATTCTTAATAAAAGTCTTTGCAAAGTTGTATAATGCGAACACGCTGTTTGTCAAGACTGAAATAATGACACTATTTCACTATTAAACTAATAGTCTAAACTTATTTGCCTAATTAATCCTGGTAGTATTTTCAGTACAGTGTAAGTTCCTTAGCTAAAAAGACAGCGTTTTTTTTTTTTGTTCTCTGCAACTTGGCATTTAGGAACCAATGACTTAAAGGAAAAGTCTTTCTTTCTAAAAGGCACTACTACGTTTGGTTTATTTATCTGCAACATTGTGTTGTTCAATTACAGTTTTGCATAATAAATGTTTTCCAGACAACATGCAACTTTTCTTTATTTCTTAAAAATAATTTGGCAATATGGATTTTAGGCCATATCACCCATCCCTAATCTCAATCAGAAGAGGATGCAATTTTTGAGGAAATGACGTGTGAGACCTGGACACGCTAGTCTCAAATCATATCACAATGCTAAGCACAATTTCAGAAAGAGGACGTATTTTTCTTGTTTTTTTTTTTTTTTGGTATTTTATGTTTACGAGAGATCCAGAGGCCACACGTAGAAACGAGGAATTCTTGATAAGTTGATACAGTGTTTGAAAGGGTTAGGTCGTATCTGTCAGATTGTTTGTCCATGTAAACGGAGTCTTGTCTCCTAGACATTGAGTCAAATACGGAGTCCCACAAGGCTCAGTGCTCGGTCCAATCCTACTTTCTTTACAGATGCTTTCTCTAGGAGTTATTACCAGAAGTGGTGGACCCAGTTTTTATTGCTATGCTGATGACACGCAAATCTTTATTTCCAGAAGGCCCAATGACCAACCTCGAGAATTTACCCAACATATTAGATCGTTTTAGCGATATTAGTGACTGGATGATGAAGAATTTCATCATGCTTATCTCGAACAAAACCGAATTATTGCTGTTTGACTCTAATCTAAAAACCTATATTCTAATCTAATCTAAGTATATTTAAGGACCCTGAATATAATCTAAACCTTAATTGGACTTACACTTTCAACAACATCAAAAGTGGAAAAACGTAGGTGTTATATTTGATAATAAACTTTCACTTGAGAGTCACATAAGAAGAAACCAAGATAGTCTAACAACAGATAAGAATCGATTTCAGTGGATGAAAAGATGAAAGTCTGTACATCCATTTAAAGTCAAAACAAACATTTTTGAGAAAACAAGAAGCCTTTGAAAAGAGTTAGGCCATTGGAAGCTCATACAGTCGACGGGAAAGAAACGATGAACACAAAAGTTGAATACGAGAAAAAGGAATTTCTACGGTGACAAAACATCTTCAAGGCCTAAAAGATGACGGGGAGAAACGTGTGAGTTGGAATTGAGCACTGAAAGTTGAAAAGAAAAACAAAGATACACACGTTCAGGTCAAGTCGAATGGCCAATATAATAAACCGTTGAGGAGTGGTTATCGACCAAAGCACAGAGTAATTGGGAATTTCGTGAGTGTGCCACATTTCCCAACAACAGGATTTGTTTTATTGTGTCGATGTTTGAAAGGAAGTTCTCTATAGTTCCTCGTGAAATATCCATCCAGCCAGACCTAACAATCCCACAACGTGGACAATAGTAGGAAGAGTAAATCATTAATCCCGCATTCGTCAACCGACGCCAATCTAAATGTTTGTCTAGGACATGTTGGGACAATTCAAACCATTGTTTAGGATGAAATAGAATTAGTAGGAGTGTATAATGCCATGAAAATGAAATAATATGCACATGTCAATTTTTAAATATTTGTTTGAGCCTGCTGAGCAGAAACGTTGGAAATGCCGCGATTATTATTAACATTTTTCCCAATAACTGAAGGCACCGATCAAGCTGCAACTCACGTAGTCTGGTGTTAGTCCCAGATTTACTCGGGATCAATGTGTTGACTGTTGTGTCCCGTCATTGACCTCAAGGTGGCGCTATGGCCAAAAGTGGCTTCGAGCTGCCAAATTTGAATGTTTGTTTCTCTTTTTTTTGTTCAAGATTGATTTTCGTGTGACAGTTTGCGTGAAGACTTCAGAATGTTCCGGAAGTATTCAAACGGGTCGATGCGACAAAATATAACATCGCAGATTCACAGTGTGTATGTGACATTTCATCCCACGTTTACTCACTCTGGTTGTCCTGGAGAGAAAAGTTGGAGCTCTTTTTTGCAAGAGTGAAGCGGAAATTGCCGGAAATTTCGTCTTTGTCGTGGGCACCAATCACTCCGATGATCTGGATGATAAAGACATTTAGAACATTGGATTAAAATAGAATTTGTAAAGTATTTGAATGGACTGCAAATGAAAGAGAACAGATTTTTTTGTGAAGCCTCACCGTTCCAGTCCTGTCGCTCTCACACACGTACACGTTAGTTCCGTTGGTCAGTTCTGGTGCGTTGTCATTTATGTCCAGAACTTTTAAATTGACTGTCGCATACGATTTTAGACCTGACAAGTGAGAAAAGGAGAATAATTTGAATTAATTCCCAAAACTTGAGTGCTATTTGAATGCTTCTACATTTTGGACAGTATTTTAATATTATTTTACCCAATTATTTATATTGGTGATTCAGTGTGTATATGTTACCGTGTATATTTTACTGTTATTCTATTCTGTTCTATTCTATTCTATTCTATTTATACTTGACATTTATATTTAAACTTGAGTTGTTATTTTTAAAAATAGACTAGAATATTCGTGCAACTAAGCATTAAATCTGGAAAGCGCTTACCATTCGGAACGTCCTCTGTAGCTATAACCTGGAACACGTGGGAAGATGCTTGTTCTCTATCCAGTGGTTTCTTTAGCGAGAGGAAACCCGTGACCGGGTTGACCGTTAAAGGGCAGTTTGGGTCTTCAATCGAGTACCTGTCAACATAGACGTGTGTATAATCCTGTAAAATATCATTATAAACTCCATGTACATTTCTGATTTGACAAAACTGTCCAGTTGATCGCATTTTAAGCCAAATTCAACTTGCGTTTTGTCAATTTGGCTTGATTTGTTTGAGAATGAAAATGTTCAGTCAACACAAAAAGTTTCATGACGTTTGAAAAACATTAAATTTTAACTTTTTGTTGTAAAATCTCAATTAATTTATTTTTTTTTTATTATTGTTTTTATTTTCATAAAAATTATTCTGAATATTTTTACTATAAATAAAACGTATTAACTATTTACTATTAAAATCATTTATTATGTAGCCGCCTCTTGAAATTAATACATTTAGAATATAATCAATGTAGAGAAAGGTGAATTCAACAAAAAACGTTGCACAAATCGAAAAGTTTGTTTCACTTTTATGTCAGTGTACTTAAAAGATTTACTTCTGTTTTGACCCGTGTATAAAATCAATCCCATACCGTATTGTTTTAGCGGGTTTATCTGGATCTTTGGCAGAGACGGATCCAATTTCTGGGCTTTGGAAAGGCCCTTCCAAAACGCTGAACTTGTAAACCGATTGGCTGAAAACAGGCGGCTCGTCCACGTCGATCACGTCGATATAAACCTGCGCTTTCTTCAGCGGGTTGGAGAACTGGTTATCTGGAGATTTAGAGACCGTCAGCTCATCAAGGTTGACGCTGAACACGTACATCTTCACGGTCTCGTAGTCCAGCGGCTGAGCGATTGGGAAAGAGAATTACGAGAAATTACAACAAAACCAGGTCTGTCAAAGTTAACGCGTTAACGCATGCGGTTAATCGAATGTGTTTAGTCGCGTCGAATTTTATTAACCCCATCAATCGCACTTCCGGTTTTCCGTTTTTTTTTGCCGTTATTTTTTTTCACTTCAAAACTATTCAGTATTATGTGTACAGTTTTTTGCAAAGATGAAATCACGCCGCACTTAAAGAAAGAATAGAGTGCAATTCAATTATTCGCAGTCTCCTTTCGTTAAAAATGTGTGATCAGTCTTTTCAGCTAGACTAATTATCAGTGACATACTTTTGCCACACAAATATACAAATACATATCTGTTGTGTCTTTTCCTCAAAAAAAAAATTACTGGGTTAGCCATTGTTTTCTTTAGTCAAAACGGTATATTACAGTATTTAAACAAGTGCTTATTTTGTGTTGGGTTTACATTCTATTAATATATACATATACATTATATTGTATTATATATATACATTATATTAATAATTGTTAATAATAAATAATTATTGTTAATAAAATTTTATATTATTATTATTTGTGATTAATCAAGATTAATTTGGTTTGGGAAGTGCGATTAACTAGTTAAAAAAAAATTATCCTTTAACAGCACTAAATAAAATACAACATTTTCAGTAAATGATATTTCGGTTGAGGTGATTTTTACCACTTTGAGCTTGAGTTTCCCATCTTTCTCGGCGCTGAGTGTGATGTGGAACAGCTTGTCGTACGTGTGCTGGATGGTGAAGCTCGGATCCTTGTTTTGTATTTCATCTCTGTCTTCCACCCACAATATGCCAATGTCTGCGCCCGGTTTGGTGTCTTCTTTAACGCCAAAGCGGAAGTTTCCTGTAAAATACAGTGACAATTACATTTCATCACAGTGAAACTGTTTTTATCGCCACTCACCTGTTCTGAAAGCAGCAATGTTGTCGTTGACGTCAGTGATGTTGATGGTCACTATAGTGGACACTGAGTTTCCCACTGGTGTTCCTGGCAAATCTTTAGCTCGAACGATGACTTTGTACTGATGTTGTTTTTCCCGGTCAAGATTGTTTTTTAAAGTCTTGATGACGCCTAAAATTAATCACAAAATGCAAATGTTATTGAGTGGTCACATTTCCGCTATTTTTTTTTTCCATCTAAATTGACTTTCCCTGGGAATTGGAGTCAATTTACTTTAACTTTTTTTTTTTAATGCATAAATAGACAGTAAGGCGTGGATTTTTTTTTTGCAAATAAATACATTTTATAAATGTTTTTAAATAAATTTTTGCATGTTTGCCACATTTTAAATGCAAATCATTTTTGCTCAAAGAGATTTATACACAAACGAAGCATAATGTGCAGTTTTAAATTAATTTTTTTATATTACATCCAAAATAGAATATTTTTAAAAAGGCGTGGCAGTAAGCAGTTCTGGGCGTGGCTAAACTACCCTTGAGTGGGGCAAACTCTTTTTCACATAGGTTTTATTATATTTGGTAGTTTTAAGTTTAGTTTTCCCGTAGTAATAAAAAAAAAATAATAACATTTTCATTCAAAAACTGCATGTCGTCTTCGTTTGTGCTTTATTTGACTGATATTTAAACTTTTGTGATGATCTGAAAGAGATTGGTGTGACAAACACGCAAAAAACCAGAATAAAATCACTCACTGACCGCTACTGTCCATTTTAAAGATGTCCGTTCCGTTGATGAGAGCGTATTCAATCATTCCGTTTATGGTCGTTGGATCATCAGAATCAGTTGCTTCAACCGTCATCACTTCAGTCCCTAAAGAAATGCATTTATGTTTAATATTTAGTGTTTACGCGAATATAAGCACCCCGCAAATATAAGCACCCCCTGATTTGTCAGGTACCAAAAAAAGTTAGTTTTTTACATTTCTGGTTCAATTATGTTAACATTCTTCTAAACATACACTTTTTAATTTATTTAAAAAACCTAACTTGTGACTCGTATCATTTTTGATTTTTATCGATTTTTATCGCGGTTTATTTTCTTGTGCGAACTAGGCGATTTTGCAGTCTATAGTCTGCTGGAAGCTAAACGTGAGTTAGAAACCACATGAACGTGAATTAGCGGCGTGAAGGTGTGTGAATTTAACGTTAAGTTAAACTCTACAGATCTTCCCTGAGTTTACAGTGGTATTGTAATGTTACCAAGCCTAACATGGCAAAAACCACCGTGGCATTTTAATTTTTTTGGTGCAATGTGAATAAACATGATGTCTAATGTAGACAATGACTTAAATAACTTCAGTAGAATCACATCAAAGTCAGCTCTTATTCTTTTTTTTATGTTTGTTTTTGTTATTATTCTTTTTTGTTTTAACATTTTTGAAACATGGAAATGTTCACTTCTGTATTAGAAAATAAAACCTGATGATTGTTTTATTTTAGCCTATATTCAGCATGAGTAAAATACTTAAGGTGTTTTAAAATTTGATACTTTGCTACTTTGACTCAAGTGTTTTTAATAGTGGTGACTTTTTACTTGTATTGGAGTAACTTATGCACCACGTATCTGTACTTTTACTCAAGTAGTCTGGTACCCAAGTTTACTCGAGTTGTCTTTAAGGACGCAGCTTCCGTTTGTTTGTGATTGTTCCTGATCTCCGCGCATATTTTAAATCGCCGATTATAAGCACCTGCCAAGTTTTTTAGCGTCGAAAATCCAAAAAAAATTGGTGCTTATATTCGCGTAAATACGTTATATGCAATAATTGTGTAAAACATCGCGAAAAGAGTGTAAGAACTGTACCTGCACTGGACGCCTCGCTTATGGAGGCAGAGATGTCCGGCGGGAAAACGGGAATGTTATCGTTGATGTCCTGAACAATGACGGTAAAATATTCCTCCTCGTCCAGTTTCGTTCTCGTTTGAAAGTTGACGATGGATGCGGAGAGGTTGTAGGAGCTCTTCTGCTCGCGGTCCACCTTCACGTTGATGGAGAGGTCTCCTTTGTCGTTGACGGTGAAAATGTCGTTCGCACCTTCACCTCGGAGAATGAATCTGGACGTGCCGTGGTATTTAGTGTTGTCCAGCTAAAAAGGGAATTAAACGCATATAAAACACGCAGTTCCTGAGGTGTAAAATACTCAAGAAAACTTTAGGATTTTTTTTTGGGGGGGGTACATTTGATAAACAACTCAAGTAAACGGTGCAAATACTCAAGTACATTTTATAAATACTCAAGTAAACTTTAGGAATGTTTGTGCATTTTGTAAATAACGTTTTACTGATTAGTATTTGTGGCTACTTTGTACTTGTACTGTTGTAAAAATATAAGCGACTTTTAAATTCACGCAGTCCCAATAAATACACGGAGTCGGTAAAGTACAAGTACTAATACAATTACAAATCCTATGCTTGGTGTTTCAATGTCTAAATATTTTTTTCAGTTTCTTTATGCGTTCATCGTACTTTTTTCTTTTTTTGTTTGTTTTGGAATCAATTGTATTATACATATCTAGACATATTGTAAATTTACAAAATGTACAAACATTCAACAAGTTTACTCAAGTACTCAACACCTCAGCACTTTGTTCCTCAGACTGTACCTTTCCGATAATTTGCGGTAGCTTGATCATCTCCTCCTGTGCGTACATTTTCTTCCACACCCACTCTCGCTTGTGCCGATGAAGCACTTTGTCGGTGATGAATGCTGGTTTGAGGACTTCTGCCATGCTGAAAGCACTTAGAAGAAGAGAGAAACCGGCCCAGACGCCAGGCCCCGACACCAGCCTCCAGATCTTCATCGTCTGTGGAGCAGAGGAGACCAAGAACCTGTAGATCAGCTTGTGCTGGGAAGCTGTGGAATCAGATTAGTGGCAAAAATATCAAACGTAAATTTCCAAGATATGAACGAAAATGCTTCACTTTTGCATTTGGTTTTTCTATGCAGTCAGAATAGTCCCAAAAATATCATACATTTTTAAGAAATTAACAAAAACGCTTCACGTTACATTTTTTTATGGAGTCAGATTAGTGCCAGAAATATCTGAAATTAGTAACGTAAATTTTTTTTTTTTTTCATTTGCAATTACATGTTTTTTAATTTTTTTGCTTGCAGTCTTCAAGATTTTGTTGTTTGAATCTTTTTTTTTTCTTAGGATTTTCGGCCCAAGTTTCACGTAGGGCCGGCCCTTACTCTGATTGGCTGGTGAGAATGTGATTGGCAGAACCAGGAAGTGTGGGAGGAGCTCAGCGATGGTACACCGTGTCATTCACTATTGCTGTTTTAATATTAGTGTGCAATAAACTGTTATTATACAGTTATTTTTGCACAATTGTGCTCGATTGTTGCAATGGCAGATTACTTCATAATAGTAATAATAATAATAGACATTTTTGTTTCTACACATAGAAATACTATGTTATCAAACTGTATGTGAGAAGGTTCAGAATAGCGTCTTACAAATATATGAACATATATAGCGTAAACAAATATATGAACAAAAAAATCACCTTCTCCACTAGCCAATCAGAGTAAGGGCCAGAAATGAAACTCCGCCCCCACATGAAACTCGGGCCAGAAATACAAAAAAAAAAAAAAAACCTAACGAACAATCTGAAGTGAAAAAAAAAATTCAAACGAAAACGTGACGATTGCGAGTGAAAAATAAAAAAACCAAACGTAATTGCACGGCAAAAAATAAAAAAAAACAAACATAAATGTGATTCATTTTCTTTCGTTTCCTAGAAATGTACGTTTGATATTTCCGCCTGTAATCTGACTCCCGAGGAAGCGGCGAACCGGTCTGCAGTTATCTCTGACTCAAAGCCTCTCATTAAGCGTGTCTCACAGGGCTGGTGCTGATGCTGAGGTGGATGTGAAACCTTCAAACCCGACGTACACACGGAGGCTGAGCTGTTCCCACCGCAGATAAGGTCCTTTAGCTTGACAGACGCGTCTTATGTGGGACTCGTTTAGATGATGATGCTACAGCAGCTGGATTAGGCTCCTTAAACCCTCTAAATGGCGAAATCTTGGCCCGAGGGTCCGATAAACTCCCTCCACTTAAATTATTACTTTCACCGAGGATGTGAAATGATTTTCACCCCATGACAAAATACATTAGGATAATTTGTTATGATGAAAATACATTCTGGTTATATATTATCAAAAGGTTGTTTTTCCAAATAGTTATTGTTTAGTTGACATTTTAAATAAACATGAATTACTACTAGTCATACTAACAATGATTATTATATTACAATAAGTATAGATAGAATCTATCTGTCTGTCTGTCTGTCTTCCACCTTATTCGTCCATCCGCCCGTCGTTCCTTCCATCCATCAATGTATCTATCTGTCTGTCTGTCAATATCTTGTCTTCTTTATCTATCTATCTATCTACCTATCTATCAATACCTCTGTCTGTCTGTCTATCTATCTACCTATCTATCTATCCATCTATCTGTCTGTCTTTCTATCTCTATCCATCTATCCATATATATGTCTCGGTCCATCCATTCATCCATCCATCTATCCATCCATCTACCTACTCTGTCCATCAATGTATCTATCTATCTGTCTGTCTGTCTGTCTGTCTGTCTATCTATCTATCTATCTATCCATATATATGTCTGTCTGTCCATCCATTCATCCATCCATCTACCTACTCTGTCCATCAATGTATCTGTTTATCTATCTGTCTGTCTATCCATCCATCCATCCATCCATCCATCCATCCATCCACCTAACTGTCAGTCTGTCTATTTATCTATATGCTTGTCATATCTATCCATCCATCCATCCATCTACCTACTCTGTCTGTCTATCTATCTATCTGTCTGTCTGTCTATCTATCTATCTATCTATCTATCTATCTATCTATCTATCTATCTATCTATCTATCTATCTATCTATCTATCTATCCATCTATCCATCCATCCATCCATCTCTCTATCTCTCTATCTCTCTCTCTCCATCCATCCATCCACTCTGTCTGTCTATCTATCCATCCATCCATCAGTCTCACACTATCTATAACATATTCTCTGTATTTTACTCTACTTGTCTGTGTCTGTCTGTCATTCTGCAGAGAATATACAGTTACAATTGTATATGTCACATTTACACAATATATTGGGAGTTGAATGCAGTTTAAACGACTTGTATCCGTTACATTTTAAGCAGCAATGTTTAGGAGATTTTTTCAATGGCTTTTGAGCGTGTGTGCGTGTGTGTGTGTGCCTGTATGTGTGTGTGTGTGTGCGTGTGCCTGTATGTGTGTGTGTGTGTGTGTGTGTGCGTGTGTGTGTGTGTGTGTGGGGCTTTAGATTAAAATAGGTTTAATCACAGTGCTGCTTCCAACAATCTGCCTCCTCTCTCCTCTCCATCTCTCCGTCTCTCCGTCTCTCGAGTGTCGTTCTCACCTCGTCTTTCACTCCTGACTCATCGCTGCTCTCGTCGCCTCCAGCAATTACGATTAGGATTGTGCGTCGGATTAAATATAGAACCTTGACGATTACTGTAGACCAGCGACTGACACTGATTTATTTCTCATAGCCTTGTTAAGAAAGGATTGTCAACTGCAACATTGTATCGTTTGTTTCTGTCAGCGAGTGCAACGTTTGACACATTTTTTGACTTATTGCTATTACTTTACCTCATAGTTGTAATCATTATGTAAGCATGTACTTTTACACATTCACACTAGCGCTTTTAAACAATTGTGTAACAGTGAAAAGCGCCACACAAATGCAATGTTTCTGTCAACATGTGCAACGTTTGACACATTTTTGACTTATTGCAATTACTTTACCTCATAGTTGTAATCATTATCTTAACGCCAGCGAACAAATGAACAAAATGCAACAATCTTGGTTTTTTTACACAATCACACTTCGCTTTTAAACAGTTGTAACAGTGAAAATCGCCGCACAAATGCAATGTTTCTGTCAGCGAGTGCAACATTTCACACATTTTTGACATATTGTTTTAACAGCGCAGTTACTTTCCCATGTAACTTTCTGTTACATTGTTTCCAGACACGTAACAGAAACCTGCTTTGGATTTTAAACTCATAATACGAGTAATTCAAACATACGGTTCTGTTTAATCACACCTGAGTGACTTTTTTCAATTTTACGTTTGGAGACCGAAACTCATTTATGAATTTAAGGCTGGGAAAATTCACCATAGTACAAAAGAGTCTTTTCGAAGCCCTACCTGTGTTCAGATCTCCTCACAATCCCACTCGCTCTTCCGTTGGAGCCAAATCCGCCTGAGCTTGAGCTCGGAGTATTTCCAGTCGCTCTGTGAACCTGCCTCACAATCAGAGCTCTTCACAATCAGAGCCCGAAGTGATCAGCCCAGCCCAGCCGCTTCCTGTTATTGTCCCAGCCTCTTAGTTCCAGCTCCGAAGCCCTCTGTGGGAAAATAAGATAACATTTCAAGCCCCCTGACCACCCCGGTGTGGCAAGGCAAGCTTTACGCTGCTGAATGAGCGAGCGAGTGAGCGAGAGAGAGAGACGGGGAGGGAGAGCGGAGAAGGAGACGAGGGGGGTGGAAGAACCATCAACTTCTTCTACGCTCAACCCTCCACGAGGACCAGTAACAAAAAGAGGCAACGTGATTCATAATTCAAAGCTAGAGTAAAGGATAAACAGACACCGTGGAGAAAAAACACACATAAAGATTTACGAGATTTAGAGATTTACAAGATTTAGATTTAAAGATATAAAAATAGAACATGATTCGTCACACAAACATCGGGAAATCTGAAATTCCCATTCAAATCTGATTCGAGAAGACGCTCTCGGACATCTTCTCCGGGTCCAGACCTCAGAATTCTCTTGAATCCAGACTCAGAATCCAGACCTCAAAATTCCTAAAGTGTTGGCGTACACTTTAGGAAATTTTGCACATTTTGTAAATATGAAATATGTCTACAGATGTATAATACGTATGTAAAATACATATGTAAATTTTTTAGAATCAAAAGTACGACGAACGCGTAAAGAAACTGCAAAAAATTCATTAGACATTGAAACACTGAGCATAGTATTTGTACTTATATTTTTAATACCCAGTACAAGTACAAAGTAGCCAAAATAGTAACAAGTAAAAAAATACGTACAATATTTACAAAAAAAGTTCCTAAAGTCTACTCAAGTAGACGGACGAGCTAGACGGGGAGGGAGAGCGGAGAAGGAGACCATGGGGGTTGAAGAACCATCAACTTCTTCTACGCTCAGCTCTCCACGAGGACGAGTAACAAAAAGAGGCAACGTGATTCATAATTCAAAGCTAGAATAAAGGATAAACAGGTTGAAGGACTAATCCACAGGGGCTTTGCTCCGTAGGTCTCGTCTTGAAGGTGGTCTTCTGGGTTTGTGGAGCAGGACTTTGCGTGCATCTGTCAGACGTGTGTGGTTGATCTGAGTGGAGAGACGCGGTTTAGTGGGATTACTCGACTGAAATGGCCGAGCTTTTTTGAGAGGGGAGCGGGGACAAATACCCCGGGGTGCGGAGAGGGAAAGACAATGAAGACGTTTGTTGGCTTTGTCTTGTCTGGAGCGCACTGATTCTTATTTCTTTGAGTAGGTTCTTGATGGTTTTCAGCCTCTGGTTGTTGGTTTGGTCTCGTCGGAGACCTGAGGTGAACTTGAATGACCCCACGGGATGTTGTGATGGAGATTAGACAGATTTATATTCTCTCTCTCTATTCTGGATATTTCAAAGCATCGCATGTCCACCTTAAGTTGGACACGACTCAAAGTCCGTTGTTGTGTGTTTGTTCGTCTTTGTGTCCCTGCACAGGTCTCTGAAAGGCGCTATGCAAATGTAAGGTGTAAATTCATTCAACTTAAATACGTACGTGACATGAGGCAAATTGCATTTTTATTACAATTTTTTTGTCACACATTTTTGTAGAAGTGTCAGCTTTTCGCTACTCGTAAAAGGAGTATGGTCATACACTGATAGAGCAATTTCTTAACAGTCGTGAAAAATAAAATGAAAATGCGTTCACAAACATTTTCATGAGGAAAACTTGTAGTGTGAAAATATTCTCGACAAGATTTAAAATCACTTCCTTGATTTAATTAGAGTATTTTTAGTAGTTATTCAAGCATAAATTGACAGATGCACTCAATAAATATTTTTATTGCACAGAAATTGTACATCTATTAATAAATACATATTCTATGTGTATTGTAAACATAATTGTTATTTGTTATTTACGTAAATCTTTTTATACTCTTTTTTTTTAATACTTTTTATAATTTTATTTTTCAAGCTGTCGTGTGGATCGCAATATGCTTGATCAAAGACGGAAGAGTCTCTTTGTTTTTTCAACTAAATTAATAATTTAAAAGTCTGTAGAATAAATGAATACAAAATCTGTGGAGAACACAGATTTACATAGTAAAGAACATTATTTGTAACACAAACATCGGGAAATCTAAAATTGGCGATAAAATCTGATTGGAGAAGACGCTCTCGGACCTCAGAATCCACTACAGCCAGAATTTTTTTTGTAAATATACAATATGTATACATACTATGCATAATACAATTGATTATTAAAAAAAAAAAAAAAAAAGTACGACAAACGCTTAAGTAACTGCAAAAAATTATTTAGACATTGAAACACAGCATAGTATTTGTACTTGTATTAGTACTTGTACTTTATTGATTGCGTGAATGTATTGTGACTACGAGAATTTAAAACCTGCTTGTATTTTTGATACTCAGTACAAGTACAAAGTAGCCAAAATAGTAAAAAAATACGTACAATATTTACAAAAATTCCTAAAGTGTACTCAGGTACTTTAGACGTCTGGACGACTTGCACGTTTCTGATTAGATTAGAGTGGTTCGATTACTCGATAGTTTAATCTCGGTTAGATTACTCGATACTGACAAAAGTAACGCAGCTTATCGTGAGTTTCCGTGTTGAGAAATGAAAGCTCTTCACTTTAAACCCAGAGGAAAAATATTCAGGCTTTTAGGAGAAAGTGAGAGAAAAAGCACAAGAGTCCCTCATTTTCATCACGGGTGTGCGAGTGGCAGAATAATTGGGTTATGGTCATGCCAGCGATTTTTGATGAATTATAAAAAAGAGCCTGTTGAAAAGCCAATGAGAAACGCCTGAGGAGCGAGTATCCAGAGTGTGGTATTGTTTGAAAGGCTCCGGATAAATTATGCAGCACAAAGGACACAAAAACATCCCGATTACACATAGAAAATAGTTTTCTCTTTTCATTTCTGCCCTATTTTCTTTTTTTTTTTTTTTTCTTTGTGCGGTTTGCAGACACAGCATCTGACATCCAGGCGACATGCGTCCCTGAAGATAAAAGCTCCCCGACAGACTTATCTCTGTGATTTACACGATGAGCACATGAATAATGCAGACAGTGAATGACGCGATGAACGAGACGTGTCATTATGTCATGAATGATGCGTGTGATGAATTATGATGTCATGAGTGATGATTGTGTGTGACAGAGGTGTTAAGTTGAGGTGACGATATAACTGAAAATGTCACAAACGATGCGTGTGATGAGTGATGATGTCATGAATGATGTGTGTGATGAGTGATGATGTCATGAATGATGTGTGTGATGAGTGATGATGTCATGAATGATGAGTGTGATGTCTTTAATGATGCGTGTGATGAGTGATGATGTCATGAAAGATGAGTGTGATGAGTGATGATGTCATGAATGATGAGTGTGATGATGTCATTAGTGACACATGTGATAAGTGATAGTGTCATGAAAGATGAGTGTGAAGAGTGATGATGTCATGAATGATGCGTGTGATGAGTGATGATGTCATGAGTGACATGTGATGAGTGATAATGACATGAATGATGAGTGTGATGTCTTTAATGATGCGTGTGATGAGTGATGATGTCATGAAAGATGAGTGATGATGTCATGAATGATGCGTGTGATGATGTCATTAGTGACACATGTGATAAGTGATAGTGTCATGAAAGATGAGTGTGATGAGTGATGATGTCATGAATGATGCGTGTGATGATGTCATTAGTGACACATGTGATAAGTGATAGTGTCATGAAAGATGAGTGTGAAGAGTGATGATGCCATGAATGATGCGTGTGATGAGGGATGATGTCATGAGTGACATGTGATGAGTGATAATGACATGAATGATGTGTGTAATGAGTGATGATGCCATGAATGATGCGTGTGATGAGTGATGATGTCATGAGTGACATGTGATGAGTGATAATGACATGAATGATGTGTGTGATGAGTGATGATGTCATGAATGAATGCGTGTGATGAGGGATGATGTCATGAATGGTGCGTGTGATGAGTGATGATGTCATGAATGATGCATGTGATGAGTGATGATGTCATGAGTAACATGTGATGAGTGATGATGTCACAAATGATGCCCGTGATGATGTCATGAATGTGAATGAACGTCATGAATTATACGTGTGTCAAAAATGTGTGTGGCCACTCCGTTCACATCGGGCCAATCAGAGCGCTGGTTGACTGAGCGGGTGGTGACCCACCCCCCGGGCTGTCATTCCGTGCAGTATTCCCGCCGCTCAGACGTGTGAAGGAACGAGAGTGAAAACAGACGCGGGCAACACTTTCATGTCACTTTCCGTGCATTTCATTTATTTCCCTTCAGCTTTCAAGACTTGAGAGAGTTAACATTGCCAGAGAGTTTCATCATGAGCCCTTCATACCTTTTCAATAACAAACGTTAGAAGTGCGAGTGTGTGTGTGTGTGTGTTTCTTCATAGTAGCAATAAAAAGAAGCAACCTAATTTTGGCAAATATCGTTTTAAAGAAAGCAATGTTATTTCACCAAATACTGACACACTGTCTACAAACATTCTAGAAGCTTCTAACTCAAGACGGTTTGGTTGAGTCACATTTTGCAAGACAACACGATAAAACCTTGAATCGCCAAAAGCTACGAAGAAGGTCAATCATTTGCATATTTAGCACAAAAACTGGAATGATGAGCCAATCTGAGACTCAGAAACAGTAGCTCTTCTCACCTCAAAAATATACTCACCTGTAATTATAACATATTTAATAACTAGGGCACGTGATCTATTTTAAGTGCTTAATCGTGTCATTTTTTTAAAACTCCGGTGGTCACAGTTGCAGGTTGTTTCACTTTCGATTTGGTGAAAATGCGATGAATAGACTCACAGAGGCGCACTAGTGTCACCCAGGTGTGGCTCACTATGATCAGAAGCTCAGAGTGATTGCTTTCACGTGCTTGTCTCATCAATCTCGTTTCCGTCCGTGGTGTTTTGAATGTTCTTGAATGGACTTGTTAAAACTTATTTAGACGTTTCAACTGCAAATACGTAACTTGTTCGTCAGATTCAAATCTCTGTTCAACAAGCCGCCACTGTAGATTCATAGGGATTAGGTAAAGACAATACTGTATTTACATACACTTATATTTACAAACAGACATTCTAAGCTTTATGTAAGTTCTTTATGTACATTCTAAGACATATGTTTCATGTTAGAGTGATAAGTATTTATTAAGTTAGTTTTTTTTCAGCTGACAAAAAGAAGGCAAAATGTGCTTCAAGTTTTAGTTTAATTATTATTTATTTATTTATTTATTTTTTTTTTTTTACAAAAAACACAATGTCCTATTTTTATTAAGAGTGTAACCTAAAAAAATGGGTACTTCAAACTTTCAATTGATGTATAACACTAATCTACTTCTCTTTCGGCTTTTCCCTTATCAGGGGTCGCCACAGCGAGTCATTCCTTTCCACCTCATTCTATTTTGAGTATCTTCTATTCTGACCCCAGCCAACCTCATGTCCTCTCTTACAACATCCATATATCTTCTTCTTGGTCGTCCTCTTGCTCTCTTCCCTGGCAGCTCCATCTCCAACATCCTTCTACCTATATATTCACTATCCCTCCTCTGCACATGTCCGAACCATCTCAGTCTGGCCTCTCTGACTTTATTGCTAACACAAGTAACGTGAGCTGTTCCTCTGATGTGCTCGTTCCTTATTCTGTCCAACC
>MU204353.1:1868794-1904357 GCA_017309775.1 Paedocypris sp. Pulau Singkep
AGAGAGAGAGAGAGAGAGAGAGAGAGAGAGAGAGAGAGAGAGAGAGAGAGGGAGATATGAAGCTTTTGAATCCGCGTCACTGAAATTTCAGCTTTAATCAATTCCAACATTAAAAAACACAATTATTTAAAGGTTTCGGTGTCACGTCATTAATCATTAATTAGCTCGTCAGGTTGATCAGCTCTGAGAAAGACGAGGGTAATGAGCCAAACGTCATTAAAAAAGCATTTTGGGAATCAGCTAATGGATGACAGACAGATGTGGCGAGCGACTGATGACGTCATCCGCGTCTTATTCTTTATCCTCAGCGTGACGATGTTGAAGTTTGGAACAACTAGTTATATTCTCATTTAGCACTAACCACACGAACCACTGATACACGATAAACACAGCCTTAACCCTTTAATAGGAGATGTTTACTTACAATTCACAGATGTGGATGTTGTTTATGGGCATTATATGTTCAACTGGTCAATTGTTCTCGTTATGTGCAATATTTCACGCTATTATTTATCGTTAGTCACTTTTTTCTTATCTGAATTATACTGAAAATTTCTCGCCGATGTACTCTTTTTTTTATTCGTTTTATTCGATGAATAGTTTTTTTAACTCTTTGCTTTTTAAAAAAAAAATGTATTTATTTTTAATTATTTTTTTTGTTATATATTTATTTGTTTTTTCTTTTTGATTTGGTTTGGAATGTTCTTTATATAATCCATACATTGTGTATTTCATTGCAAGAGTATTGTTGTTTTTTTTTGTTTTGTTTGTTTTTTTAAGTTGTAAATGTTTTGTACAGTTATTTACTTTGACAATAATAAAAAAAAAATATTTTTTTTTTATTGAATTGAATATTTTTGCTTTAGCGCCCCCTGCTGATTTTAGACGTATATATCACTATTTGACAGCTTCGACAACTGGTCTGTGCACAGACATATGTGGAATAATAAAAATGAAATTCATATATAAAATAAAAAAAATATATATGTTTTTAAATTGTAATTAACAGTTATTAAAATAAGTAAAGATATAAATAACGTGAGATGGGGGACTAATGAACGACGAAATAACATTGAACATTCGAATCAGAGCAAAAATAATAATGAATATTAAAACTTTCGGGGATCAAGTCATTTATTAAACCGAAAATAAACCGACGGCGTCAGATTTTTAAAACTTACGTATAATTTACGTAAATGCATTCGCAAACCTATTCTTCCGCTGCGTATCTAGTGATTACACAGATCGACCAGCAGATGGCAGTAAAGGACCATTGTACCGGTGTTGATTCGTTCATTGCAAACCGAATCTTTTCGAGATTCATTGACTCGTGTATTAAAGTGAATCGATTCTTCTAATGAGCTCAGGTGTGAAACCGCGTTCGGTTTAGCGGCCTAGCCTGAAGAGAAATCGTTTTCTGGGAAAGAAAATCCCGACTAAGAACTTCCAATGGACAGGATTTTCAAGTAAGTTCCTGCTAAACTGTTTTAAAACGAACTGTTGTGTGTTTGAAATGAATGACTTGTCTCTGGTGATTGAACTTGACGTTGGGTTGCTCACCACCTTGCGATTGTTATCACACGAGTGTTTCGCACAAGTCACTACTTGTTATGTATATTATTTGTATAAAATAATAATGCAAATGTTTATTGACGTTGACTTCCATCAGGAATTATAAATAAACCATGTTTTTCCAATTTCAAATTGTCCGCCAGAATTTGCCTCATTTGTTAAATAATTTCCGCTAAATGTTGAGCAGTATAGTGTATAATAAATACCATAAATGACATAATAAAAGTATAGTATTTTAAAACGTAACATAGACAGTACGAAGCAAACGTTTTTTTACGGTCGGATCTGATTGTAGGTGTACTTCACAAACGTTTTTTAATGGTTGTCTTCAACAAATAACCAGTTTTTATAGTTACTATTGCTACAAATTTTAATAAATGTGACATTCAGGATGATTGTGTGTATGTAACGGTGCGGTTGACTATTTTCCTACATTGTGGTAAATTGCATTGTTTCAAAAACGTAGACATTTATTTTTATACATTATAAAAATATACATTTACATACATTACATTTATACATTATAAAAAACGTACATTATTTAAAGGTAAAATTTGTTGAGGCAACAGTTTGTTAAAAAAATGCAAATGTTTGTGTGTCCCGCCACAGACCTAGTGTGTGTCCAGCTCCTCGTGACCCAGAAATGGAGTAAACTGTAGAAAACGGATGGACATGTTTTTCAAACAATAACACACACACACACACACACACACACACACACACTTGACGGCATTATTGGTCAAATCAGAGGCTTTAGCATTAGTCGGTTGCCAATCACTGGATCAGATACGACATCTGAGCCCCGCTGATATTCTTCCAATACAATGAATTATCTGCTCAAATCCCCAGGAAAACAAGCGCCACAGGAAGGGGTTAATGGCGGTCATGAGCCACGCTGAGCATTGTCCCGGCCACAAGGTTGCCCGATTGTCTTTTGCATGCGGCGTTTTCTTATCTCTGAAACGCACCGGCCGAGAGAAACAAGCCTTTGTGCTGAGAAGATGGAGATGCGGCTTTTAATAAATCAGCGGCTGGAGATACAGCACAGATACGGCCTTTAATGCCACCATGAGTGAAGCCGTGTCCGTCTGTTTGTCCCTCCTGTTGTGTTCCTTTCAGAGGAACATCGGTAATGTGTGAGCGTCAGTTTGTCCCGGGAGACTTTTATTATGCATATAAGTGTCAGATGCCGAAAAGTTCCCCAAAATTGTGTGTGAGAGACACAATTGTGTGTATTACAGTATGTCTCATTGTTGCAAAGTAACAAATTTATTTGATCTTTCTGACTCTTTTTAGCTTCTGTTTTGTCTGAAGGGTCAAATTGACTCAAATTATCTTTGTAACAAAAACATGTAGCGTCTGTCACAAATATTCAACTGAAACATTTTTTTGTTTATATGTAGATTACACTAAGACAAGCTGGAGAAGTTTCAAAGTGGGTAAAAAAAAAGCTATTAAGTATTAAAAAAAAAAAATTTAAACAATGAAATTGAGTCAAGTACTATTTTGTATTTGTTATATACTTTTTTGCTATATATTTTTAATGATGATTACACCAAATAAGCCAAGCAGTAGAAGTTTCAAAAAATACTTTTAAAAATATTTTTAAACTATTAAAACGAGTCAATGCTTAAAGAACAATTTTTTGTTATTTATTTATTTTTTTTAATAATTTTTTGTTATTTTTAAACTTTTAACACTGGTCAATTTGACCCGAACAGTATCTTTGTAACATAAACGTGGCGTTACAAATATGTCAACTGAATCATTGTATTTTTTTAATGACCATTATGCCAAATAAGCCAAACAGGAGAAGTTTCAAAGTAAAAAAAGACTTTGCATTTTTTAAATATTTTTAAACTATGAAAACAAGTCAGTTTGACCCGAACACGGGGCTGATTAGCTCCGGCGGCTTAGCGTCTCCGCACCTTTGAGTGGAAAAATGGCTTTCGCAAACCGACACGAACATGACAGACGCGTAAGAAGGTACATTTGTTGATCTCAGCGCGTCCTGCTAAACCCTGTCAGGGGCTTCGCTGTAGAATTCCTCACGTCTACCTCCATTACGCGGATCATTTGAAGCTGGTAGACGACGCGGCGTGACACCGTTTCAATTTGCCTTCCATCAGAACGCCGCACCTCGATTGCCGCGCGTTTCCCAAGCTTCACCAACACAAAAGTGGGCAAATTTACTAATAGGCGTCCCACCGCGCAGAGACACGGCGGTCCGGCGATAACGCGAACGGAGGATGCAAAACGTTTTAAGTGCAAACTGGCGGATTGGAACGCTTGGGAATACAAACAGGGTGCTTTGTTCTGGATGGTTGCCTGTATCTTCTCTGTAGGGGTCTTCAATAATGCATGTCCAGAACCAACATGTGTTAAATGAGAAAGCGGCGTGACTCAAAATGCCCACTGAGGTCATTATTAATATATATTTTTACAAAGGCCCAACTATCGACTTTTTGCAAACGAATCTACTTTAAAAAATAATCAAATAACTCCCACTTTGTCAAACAAGTTTTTTTTTTTTTCTTTCATTATTATCATTATTTTGTGGGTTAAAACAGATTAAGTGCATTGTTTTCTGTTTTTTAATTGTCAATGAAAAAAATGGAATTGATTCGTGAGTCAACTTTTCAAAGTTTTAATAGGTTATTTAAAATATCTCTGATTAATCTTCATAAATTCAGGTCCAGCAAATACACAATAAAAAAAAAATATAAATATTGCAATCAGTAAAAATAAGTATTATGAATATTAGAAAATACATTTTTATTGACAAATAAAAACTGTAAGTGGCATACTATTTCGTTTTTGATTAGTCTTTGAAGATTATTTTGTGGGTTAAAAAGGATTAAGTGAATTTGTTTTTTGTTTTTTTATTTGTCAATGAAGAAAATGGAATTGGTCCACGAGTCAACTTCTCTACATTTTTAAAGGTTATTAAAAAAATCTCTGATAAATCTTTATAAATTCAGGTTCAGCAAACACACACAATGCACAACCTTTATCAACAAAATAAACATCAATAAAAACAAACTAATAAATATTGCAATCAGTAAAAATAAGTATTATGAATATTAGAAAATACATTTTTATTGACAAATAAAAACTGTAAGTGGCATACTATTTAGTGTTTGATTAGTCTTTGAAGATGATGTCGCTGATTGTGGTTACTCTGTAGTTTTCCAAGAAAATGTGCGGCCTAATAGTTAGAGCTGGACTTTCAACCAGTAGGTCAAAGTTTGGTCCGGTAGGTTCTGAACTCCATCTGCTCTGGACTTTCCTAATGTGGTTGTGGTCAGACTCGCACACTTCTTTTGATGGATACTGAGAGTCTCCACACGTCTAACCAACGCACGTTTTTTTTAACCCTTTAATGCATTTTTAACAAATGTTTTTATTCGACATGATAGTTGTAATTAAAATATTTTAAAAAATGTGAAAAAAAAAAATGATTTTAGGCGTATGTGCAGAGATACAATATGCTATACAGGAAATGGTTAAAATTTCCAACACAAAAATATTCCGCGCCACAATCAAAGAACCCACCAGACAAACCTTCACAATTTTGATTAGAAATAGTTTTTATTCAGAACTATTTTATGACAAAAATATCAAAAAAACGTTTTTTCCAAATTTGAAGCGGCTCCCCTTGTGGTCAGTGTAGTGGAAAAGCAAAGGAGACATTAATTGCTGCCACCTGGTGGTCGAACTATGTATTACAAGTGTATCCTTGAATTCAAGTTTTGCAATAGCTTGATTCAAACAGCAATAACAGATTGACGTCTGTTTCACGAACCAGCTGTTCCTCTCCAACCAGCCGGTCCAGCACGGCGTGTTCCCCTCACACGTTCTCCCAGATAAGCCGAGATGGAGATGCAAAGCCGCCTAATATAATTGCATATTAGCCGACTCGGGCCCGAGCTCCCGGTGGGGCTGTTAATTTATCGCCGCGCATTTAAATTCCTGCCACTTTCTAATGGCGCTAATCAAAGGCCTCTCCTACTCCGCCACTACTCTCTGGCTCCGACACGAGGTGTGAGGGGAAACATGCGCGTACACGTGTAATTAGACGACCTGGTTGTGTTTGTGGGGCTGAAACACACCGGGGTGCTTTTATGAGGAGTGATGTGAGGAGCACAATGGGCCACGTGAAGCACTTGCTAAGGCTCCTTACTAGCAGCTATAAATAGAGATCTCGCGGAAAATGGGTTGCGATTACAGGTGCACGTGCGGAGGTGACGGGCTTCACCTCCAGAGTGTTTTGCTTCTGCTTTTTTCCGGGGGAAAGAGGCACAAACGCGGTTTGAAACGGAAACCGCTTCTCGGATTTATGCCGTTGTAAAGAGTACCAGACAACCATACTTAAGTAAAAGTACTGTATACGTTACTCCAATACAAGTAAAAAGTCAAAGCTGTAAAAAGGACTTGAGTCAAAGTAGCAAAGTATCGGATTTTAAAAGAACTTAAGTATTTTACTCATACTAAATTTAGGCACAAAAAAAAATACGAAGAAATGTGAAAAATCTCTTCCTGAAGTTTTATTTTCTAATACAGAAACTAATCCATGTTTCAAAAATGGTAAAACTAATCATATAAAGAACAAAAAGTCAGTCTCAATCGAACTCGAATGTGCAAATTAAATACAATAAATCCTATACAATAAAATCCTGTTAAATATTCAAAATATATTAAAATATATTGGTTTCTAATTCACAATTAGCTTCCAGTATCTTCAGCAGACGACAGATGGCAAATCGCCTCGTTTGCCCAAGAAAAGAACAAAAGAAATTGATTCCGGTTTGTCGCGCACAATCAAAATGTAACGAGTAACAGTAAGTGTCAATTCAAATGTAGTGGAGTGAAAAGTACAGCTACTCCATAACTAATGCAGTGGAGTAGAGAGTAAAAGTTGCTTCTATTCTTGATACTCAGTACAAGTACGAAGTAGCCAAAATACATACTCAAGTAAAGTAACCAAGTACATTTACTCAAGTACCTTACACCGCTGGATTTATGACCTGTCCGTCTCCGCTCTGAGTGGTTGTGCTGGCGGGGGTTGTGTGGGCTGTGAAAAGGTGTCGGATGGGTCCGTTTAGATTTAAATTAGAAATGTGGGTTGTGGGATCGATAATCCCCGTCTGGAGTAGTCGATGTTGCTGCAGAAAGGGCAAAGACGTGTTGCTTTTTAGGCCTGTTTTCAAACAAAACGCTGAAGCTGGATTGGTTCCCCGAGGCTTCACCGTGTGGGATCTAATGCTGCTGCTTTTGTTGTTATTTGCCCCTTGGAGTTCTTTGTTACTGTTGGCAATGAGGATTTGAGGAATTGTTGTTTGGTCAAATAAATAATTTGGGCAAAATTGGATGAAATTGAAATGTCTCTATCTCCTGCTGTTACTCTCTACTGTGTGTGTGAGTGTGTGTGTGTGTGTGTGTGTGTGTGTGTGTGTGTGTGTGTATAATAAGTGTGTGTTGCATTATAACAAGTCACAAATCTCACATTTGTTTAATCAATTGCACAGAAATGATTAAATATGCACAGAGCTCTTTGGAAAGAATTTACTGAGGAAAAAATTAGGCCCATTTAGTTGGTTTTCCCATGCGTGGATTGTTTTCATTATCCATCAGCCAATCACTGGCTAGATTCCATTACTAGGCCATTCTGATTGGCTGACTTTAAAATTTTTTCAATCTTGATCTTTCTTCTGGAAATGATCACTCTAGACTATAGCTTGTACAGACACTCAAGACACACTATCTAGACGGTTAAAAACACTCTAGTTTACTAGTTAAACAACTAAAAATATTTCGTTACCATCAACAATGTGTCTTTTAAAAAAACTTGCAAGTCATCCTCGCTTGCCAATCATGAGAATCCAATTATTTGATTTCAGTATTTGGATCTAAATTCACAAACGTTGTCAGATGAGTCACGTCATCTAGCGAACGAATAGTGAAATGAGTAGTCGAGCCGTCCGTCTCCGATGATTCCTCAAACTTTTCAATGGCTCTTCTTGGAACACGGATCGATGGTTTACGGTATGTGTGCTGCTTCAGCTACTCGCTTCTTAGCCGCGAGATGCTCCGTCCTCCAGTAAGTGCATCAGACTGCTCGCGTGCACTTCACATCTCGCGTCCGTCATTGGTCCATGCCAAGGCTTCCGGGAAAGGGAGGCGGCGAAAGTGCTTCGTTTCCATTCTGGTTATCAGGAAGGCAGCGGGAGATATATCACAGGCACTTACCCGCTGAAACTGACAAATGAAATGGCATTGGACTGCGGACAATGCTACTTAAATGGAAGTGGCCCTCAGACTAATATCAAGCTGCAGAGACATCGGCGAGGAGATGAAATCTATAGCCTGGCCTTTCATGCAGAGGCATTGAGAAGCAGAAGATGGAGATGATTGTGCAGACGTGGAATGTGAGACGTGGATTGGTCCTTCTTCTCCAGTTCAGTTGGTGTGTTTAGTCTGAGCCTGTTATAATGGAGTGACCCTTTACTTGTGTTCCGAGTGGCCTGGAACCATGTTCGTGTTGTCTTCTACGTGTCTCCTGCGTCTAACCAGAGTTAATTCTGTGTCGCGGGACAAGGTGAAGAGAGGATGGACTGTTGTGTGGAACGTGGACAGGAAACATGGCGGGCTTTGACATCGGCGTCTTCCCACAGCTTGTTCGGAAATTAATTAGTTGCACGTTTTAACCTTGGAGTCGTCTCTCTTTTGAGAAGATGTTGTGTGTCGGGCCAGAGTGGCTCCGCAATTAGACGAAGCTCTACTCAAACCACGGTGGAAATCCATTGTTCAAGTGATGGATGGATGATTAAACTGATCTTGATTAAACTTGATTCTCTTAACCCTTTACTGCTGGCTGCCAGACGGTAAACTTTAAACATTTTTTTTTTCGATTCAACGTAATATTTCTAATAAAAATATAAAAAATATTAAATTAAAGAAAAAAAATATATATACAATTTTAAATGTTTTGAACGCATCACCAGAAGATACATTGTGTAATAAAGGAAGGGGTTCAAATTTCAATCACAAAAATTTACAACGCCACATTCAAGCAACCCACCAGACAACACTTCCCTTAGAAATTAGAGCAAAAAAGTTACTGTTCTCCCCCCTAGTCCACAAAAACTAGTTTTTTATAAAAATCGGAAAAATTCTATTTTTCAAAATGTAGCGGCTCCCCTAGTGGTCACTGCTGTGGAAAAGCAATGGAGCAGATAATTACTGCCACCTGGTGATCGAATTATGTATTACAAGTGTATGTTTGAATTGATCAAGTTTTTTGAAAAACATTTTTAATTTAAGGCCCTGTAATCTGACAATAAACAAAGCGTATCAAAATTGGTACGGAACGCAGTAAAGGGTTAATTCCAATCGAAAACCCACATCAAGAGGATTGTAAAACTTTAATTCTCATACACGTGCCGAATCCAAAGGGGGTTTCTGGGTGAATAATCGCTTTACTTCATGACGTCACATGCACCATTGATCTCCAGTCGGACGTTCCCAGTTAAAGGAAAGTGGCAAAATGTTGCGAGGGAGAAATCTGCTCCACCATGTTCCTGATAACAGTCCGTTCCCACATCATCACACGCAATCTCACAACAACCGGATGTTCTCCTCACGGCAGGAGCCCGAATCACATAAACTTCCAAAGTGCCGCTTGTTCATTGATCAGTCCGAAATCCAAATTGGGATAATTTAAATGGGAATGATGTCTGCAGAAGAGAGCAGGAATAACACAGCGACTTCACTGGGATGATGTAAACGGATGAAATACGTTATCCGGCTTGTGCAAGAAAGATCAACCCAAAGATTATTCCAAATATGTACTTCTACCGTGTCTTCTAACTTGAATTCTGAAGAGCCTGGTGATAACTGCCTCGATTAACCGGTTACTAAATCAATAGACTCAACAATATCTACAATTCTGGAATCACATCGATAGTAGGGCTGCACGATATTGAAAAAAATATGCGATATTGCTGTTGAATATTGCAATAACCATATTGCTTGCGATATAGCATATTTCCATATTTAAAAAAAACAAAGCAATCTGACAAGTAAAACTATAAAATGATACTAAAATAAACAGGCAGTATGTTTTTAAATAATTTTAGCTTAATTTGGGCTAAAAACTGTCTAGTAGGAGGTGAACATTAAGACTAAAAACCTCAGCAGATTTATTGATTTATGATTATTCCCAATAGACTTGCAAAGATAAAACGCATCGCTCTCAAACATTACGTTTTATTCACATACAGTATAAACATACAATCATCCAGATCAGCATGAGCATATTTTAAACAAAATGTGTCCCTGCCTTTCCTGCTTTTAAATACTAATAAATAATGCAAAATACTAAACAAAGTGTTCAGGCCTTATAACCGCACAATCACCAAGACTGTCTTGACATGAGCATCTTTTAAACGAAATATGTTCTTTCCTTGTCTTGTTAATAAAATAAATAACACAAAATAGTTTTATGTCGGAAATTGTTTAAACATATCCAGCCATGTTTGTTTATTGCAAATAAACCACTTTTGCATTGATCCGCCAGGTCGATTAACTTAGCGATATTTTTAACTGTTTGCGATGTGTGTATTGCGCATCCTATTATCGCGTTAACGATATTTTTTCGATATATCATGCAGAACTAGCGGGAAGCTGACGGAGCGTCTACATTTTTTTGCAATTGGCACCGGAACAAGCGCGGCATTCAGCCACTTGAAGTACCATTGTGTTTTGTGGCACTAGATGCTTCCTCCTGCTGTCTCCAGGTCTTGATAGATGAGCTGTGGATCTGGTGGGACGTCTGTCAGACACACTTTACTTTACTTTAATTTACTTTACAGTCATTTGGCAGACACTTTTATCCAAAGCGACTTACAAAAAGAGAAGCAAGTGAAGCAATTTGTCTACAATAGGCTCCAGTCAGAGGTGTAAAGAGCACCAGACAACCAAACTTAAGTAAAAGTACAGATGCGTACTGTATACGTTACTCCAATACAAGTAAAAAGTCACCACTATAAAAAAAGATTTGAGTCAAAGTAGCAAAGTATCGAATTTTAAAAGAACTTAATATTTTACTCATACTAAATGTAGGCAAAAAAAACACAAAGAAATGTGAAAAATGTCTCTTCATGAAATTTCATTTTCTAATACAGAAACTAATCCATGTTTAAAAAATGGTAAAACTAATTAAATGAAGAACAAAAAGTCAGTCTCAATCAAATTCGAATGCGCAAAATAAATCAAATAAATCCTATACAATAAAATCTTGGTAAATATTCACGTCACTAAGTCGCGTTCATGTGGTTTCTAATTCACAATCAGCTTCCAGTATCTTCAGCAGACGACAGATGGCAAAATCACCTCGTTCACCCAATAAATGAACAAAAAAAATCGATTATGGTTTGTCGCGCACAATCAAAATGTAACGAGTAACAGTAAGTGTCAATTCAAATGTAGTGGAGTGAAAAGTACAGCTACTCAATCAGAAATGCAGTGGAGTAGAGAGTAAAAGTTGCTTCTATTCTTGATACTCACTACAAGTACGAAGTAGCCAAAAACATACTTAAGTAAAGTAACCAAGTACATTTACTCAAGTACCTCACACCACCAGACGGCCGCCGAACGAGAGAAGGTTTTTGTGAGAGGTTTCAAGCCGCGTTGCAGGGGGACGACTAGCCGACGTTGGTTCTCAGATCGTAGACTACGTGAGGGAGAGTATTCCTGAACACAACTCTACCCGTAGGACCTTATTGTCGTAAAGGGGCTGGTTTGCTATTTACCAGTGTTGTTGACTGGTCGCCCTCCTACTGAGCTCACGGTGAAGACCCTCAGCCCGAGGCCCAACACTCCCCGTTGCCTCCTCCATCTCTGTTGAAGGTCTGACTTGTTTACCAAGTTGTCCGTGTCGGACGCACGCCGAGCTTCCTCAACCGCACGCGCTCACCAGGCAAAGAGAAGCTGAAGGACGGAGGCGAGCGCAAACTCCTCTAGTCACACGTGAAGCAGATGGGGAAGCTGCTGAGTGGGGAACAAGTGCAGTGAGAGATACGGATGGAGAGAGTGCTCTTCCAGACAGGTACGCCACTCCCCGCCTCCGAGACGAGGCTTCAGGGCTGCGAAGGCTGGGTGAGAAAAGAACGTAGCCTGCCATCGCACTCCCAGTGCCAGCTGGACCAGGACCTGGAGATCTGCACCGCTCTTGTCAAACAGTGTTGTTGCTCCCTAGGGTGTTTTCAGACTCGGATGAGAGGAAAAACCAGTCGCGACCAGTTTCCATTTTTCATTTATGCATCAAGTTTCACAGTAATGTTGGAATTTAAAACCACGATAAATTGTTGTGCTGCTACATTGCCAGCTTGGTTTTCAGGTGTGTTGGGTTTATTGGCATTGGTTGTAAGCCAAAGTGATCTCCATTGTTCCGCCGTCATGTCGTTGTGATCTTGATTTGCTTTTCTTTTGTTAAACTATGAATTCGTCCTGACAAACTTGGTGTATTATAATAATAACTCGTGGGAAGCGACCATCGTTATAAAGAGCTTTTCGAGGAGAAAAAATACCGTTCACACCCAAATTACGACAAGTCTCCACGTCTGGGTCCAAAACTGCATTTCGTGTGTGTGTGTGTGTGTGTAATGTATGTTTGAGAAAGTGATTCGAACACGAGGCATTTCGTTTTGTAAGATTGTTAGTCACAATACAACGTTTTATGTCACGTGTGGAAAAGAACTTTCAATAGCGCTTTTTTCGCATCGTTCAAACGGCCGAAAGATTACGGCTTCACAGGTTCTACTTTACAGTGGATGCTACTGAAAATCGATTCATTCGAGTACACGGAGTAAATAAAAGAGTAGAGTTGAGCGCAGCAGTTGTTTAGCTCAAGGATATTCCTGTGTGCGGATTGCTATTCAGTGTGAGCTCCATACACGCCGACTAAATGGCTTTTATGAACGTTCATTAATTTATGATACGAGTCGATGCGGATAAACATAACCTCGTCATCCACCGCTTCTATCATCTGCATAAAACATGTCCGAGTCTGGCAGGTGAGCAGGGGTGTAAGGAACTTGAGTAAATGTACTTGGTTACTTTGCTTAAGTATGTTTTCGGCTACTTCGTACTTGCACAGAGAATCAAAAATATAAGCAACTTTTACTCTCTACTCCACTGCATTTGTGATTGAGTAGCAGTACTTTTCACTCCACTACATTTGAACGAACGCTTATCGTTACTCGTTACATTGTGATTGTGATTTATACCGCGGTTAATTTCTTGGGCGGACGAGGCGAATATCGCCATCTTTAGGCTGCTGAAGGTACTGGAGGCTATTTGTGGATTAGAAACCACAAGAACGTGTAAAAATGTGAAAATTAGTAAAAAAACGTAAAAATTAGGGGCGAAAAAATGTGTTTTCCAAATGTTATTATATATATATATATATATATATATATATATATATATATATATATATATATAAAACTTTATATAATACATATAAAGTAAAAGGATTAATCTGATTAGTAAATTAAATATTCTATCTACTTGCAAATGTAAGTGATTGAGACTGACTTTTTGTTCTTTTTATCTACTTTGTTCTACCAGTTTTCAAACATTGAGGTTCAAACACTGTTTCAGTCTTGGAAAACAATAGTTGTTTTATGTTTTATTTTGGGCCTATATTGAGCGCGAATAAAAATACGTCTACTTATTTAAGTAATATATTACTTAACTAATATATTAACTAATTATTTTCATATTGGATACTTTGCTACTTTGACTCAAGTGAAATTCTACTTTGAAACTGGTGACTTGTTACTTGTATCGGAGTCATTTTTACAGTAAGTGTCTGTACTTTTACTCAAGTATGGCTGTCCGGTACTCTTCACACCCCTGCAGGTGAGTGTAGAGGATGTTATTCCAGCTTTTATTGTGTTCTTTCTGGTCTGGTCTTGGCTCATGAGGTTGGACTCCCTCTGCAGTCGGTCCGTGATGATGCGGCTATAAATACGCGGCGTTGAGTCACTGCTGTGACATTTACAGTGTCTGCCTGGAAGCTGGGAATCAGCGGCAGCATGCAAAGCCTAACAACAACACGAGTATTTGCTCTCCGTCTCCGTCTCCGTCTGTCCGTCTCGGCGATGGAGCTTCTCTTCACCTCAGGAGGGCACCACATCTCCACAGTTGATTAAATCAGCGAATCCTCTTCATTCACTCCTCCTCCTGCGGAATCTCGTCCCCTCCTGGCTTTTGGTGAGGGCCACCGCGAGTCAAGCTCCAGCGCTTTAGCAATTCCATCAAAAGGCTAATCAACAATCTCAGAACAGTCGCTCTCTCCGCTATCCCGCGCAATCCCGCGCAAGCAAGCAAGCAAGCGCCGCGGTAATAGACCTTGAATCACAATTAATCCCGCCCGGCTCCGTTTGCCAATAGTAATTCCAGCCGCTGGAGAGTGGCAGCGAGCTTCCCGCGGCACGGGTGGAGACGCCAGACGAGTCGGTGATTTAGACGCGTGTTGCCCGTCACTCAGTGCGAAAATTACAGCTCTTTTACGGCCTCGGCAGAAGGACGCGCCATCACTCTTCTCTACGCTGCCTGTTTCACATTCCTCACAGAGTCCAGCTCCTCGTGGGCAGGGGTGCGAGGTACTTGAGTAAATGTACTTGGTTACTTTACTTGAGTACGTTTTGGCCTACTTTGTACTTGCACTGAGTATCCAAATAAGAAGCTTGATCAATATATTGGATTTTCCTATTCTCTCTCTTGAGCCCTCCCTTTCTCTCTATCTGTTTCTATTTCTCTTTCTGTCTACATTTTGCGATCTCTCTTTCTGTCTCAATCTGTTTATCTTGCTCTCAATCTAGCTCTTCATCTCACACTTTTTCGATCTTTTTTCTGTCACATTCGTCACAGAGTCGAGCTCCTCGTCGCTGGTGGTACAGTACCTCGCTTGAAGCGCAGGCAGGGGTGTGAGGTACTTGAGTAAATGTACTGTGGTACTTTACTTATGTTTTGAGCTACTTTGTACTTATCAAAAATATAAGCAACTTTTACTCTCTACTCCACTGCATTTGTGATTGAGTAGCAGTACTTTTCACTCCACTACATTTGAACGGACACTTATCGTTACATTGTGATTGTGCGCGACAAGCCGGAATTGATTTCTACCGCGGTTAATTTCCTGGGCGAACGAGGCGATGGTGCCATCTTTAGACTGCTGAAGGTACTGGATGCTATTTGTGAATTAGAAACCACATGAACGCGAATTAGGGGCGTGAATGTACGTATAGCAGGTGTATAACTAGTGAACTAGCTGGACGATCATCTATAGCCTTATTTGAATAAAGAATTTTCTTTTGTCTATAATAGAACGTCTCTTACAAGACGCAGTGTCAGCTTTGTTTACCGCGGACAACAACAATAAGCGCTTTCTAAAATTCACCGTCAGATTTGGTGAAACACATTGCGGTGATTTAATGTTAAAATGATTGTTTGTCAAGTTAAACTATACAGATCTTCCCTGACTATACAGTGGTATTTGTAAGAATAATGTTACGAATATTAAAGTGGCAAAAAACACTGTGACATGACTATATTTTGGCCTAATTTTTTGTGTGCAACGTGACTAAACGAGTCGCTGAAATTACACATTCTGTATAAAGTTTGTGAAGTGCACAGCATCTCTTTGTCTAATTGTAGTGCAGAGAAACCGTCCTAATCACTTGAGAAGCAACTCAAACTAGACCTGGAATACTCAGAAGAGGAAGAATGTGTTTTACAAATGTTATTATATAGCATGTAACTTCATATGATTTAAATATAATATAGTTTACTAATCGGAATTTTATTTTATATCTACTTTTTTTCTTTGCACATGTAAGTGATTTTTGTTCTTTTCATCTACTTTGTTCTACCATTTTTAAAACGTTGAGGTTAAATTCTGATTCTGTGTCTGTATTAGAAAACAATCGTTTGTTTTCCTCATTTTTTTTTGTGGCCTGTATGGAGTACGAATAAAATACTCAAGTTCTTTTAAAATGGGATATTTTGCTACTTTGACTCAAGTCTTCATCAAATTGGCGACTTGTTACTTGTAACGGAGTCGTTTTTACAGTAAAGTATCTGTACTTTTACTCAAGTACGTCTGTCCGGTACTCTTTCTTATCTCTGAGAGGCAGACGAGCATCAGAGACGCCTGCTCGCTTCCCCATCTGCTTTCACAAACTCTTTTTTTTTTTTACGGAGAGTCAGTCAGCAGTGAGTGACAGGAGCAGTCGGCAGGCAGATGTCACCCAGTCAAGGGCAAACGTGCCCTCATGTCCCCGAGCCAGCGTCATGCCATCCACACGGGCACCAGCTGCGCTCTGGAATCTGAACCGTTAACCTGCTGATTTCTTTTTCTTTTTTTTTTTCAGTTTTTTTTTTTGTTTTTTTTTTGTGACGTACCAGAGTCCCATTCTCGCTAGACTGCTGGATTTGGTGGAAACATCTGGACGAAAAGGGAAATATGTGCTTGGGTCGTTTTTGATTTACTTCCTCCCTTTTTATTATGTATAATATACTGTGTTTTTTTTACGGCTTTGTTTTCCTCTCCGTCTGTCGGTTTTTTGCCGTTGTGTCTTTGTCATTCTCACTCAATTTCTCAATCATTTCTCAATCTCTTTATCTTCCTCTTTCTCTCTATCTGTTTCTATCTCTCTCTCTCTCTCTCTGTTTTCATTCATTTTGAGCTCGATATTTCTGTCTCATTTTCTTTCTTATCTTCTTATCTTTTTCCTATCTCTTTATCTTGCTCTCAATCTAGCTCTTCATCTCACACTTTCTCGATCTTTTTCCCTGAAAATTATATTTGGTTTTCCTTTTCTCTCTCTTGACCCTTCTATCTTTTTCTCTATAAGTTTCTATCTCTCTCTCTGTCTTCATTCATTTTGAGCTTGATCTATCTGTCTCAATCTCTTTATCTTGCTCTCAATCTAGCTTCATCTCACTCTTTCTCGATCTTTTTCCCTGAAAATTATATTTTGTTTTCCTTTTCCCTCTCTTGAACCTTCCATCTTTCTCTCTATTTGCTTCTATCTCTCTGTGTGTGCATTTTGAGCTCAATCTTTCTGTCTCAATCTCTTTCTTATCTCAATCTTTTTATCTTGCTCTCAATCTACCTCTTCATCTCACACATTCTCAATCTTTTTCCCTGAAAAAAATATATGATTTTCCGTTTCTCTCTCGAACCTTTCCTCTTTCTCTCTATCTGTTTCTATCTCTCTCTGTCTTCATTTTGAGCTTGTTCTTTCTGTCTCCATCTTTGTCCATATTTTATCTCTTTCTATATTGATCTCTCTCTCTCTCTCTCTCTCTCTCTCTCTCTCTCTCTCTCTCTCTCTCTTTCTTTGTGTGTGTATATAGCTTTCTATCTCGCTCTTTATCTCTTTATCATGCTCTACTTCTCTCTATTTTGCTTCTACCATTTATTTAGTTATACTAGAACCATCCTCAAGACACATTACTTTAACAATTCTGCTAAAATACTAACAGACCATTTATTATTGTCGACAAGATCTATAAAATTGTCAATATCAATCATCTACATTCGTGGCTGGATGATTATATTATTTAATAACTGTATTTTTTTCCCACCCGAGCGTAAGTCACTCTTCTGCTGCGATGAGCTCGTGTCTTCGTAATTATTTTGCACACATTTTTTTTCAACGTGATTTTTCACTTTCAGTGACACAAAACTCTGTGCATCTTTCTGACTCTAATGGTTCACCTCAGAGCGCACACGCCATTTCAGACAAGCGTTGCGTTATTCTTCATATTTTTTTTTTTTTGCTCAAATTCTGTCTGGCTCTTGCAAAAGTGAGCAGGCGAATTACAGTCTCGGTATTGTAAAACATAATGGCTCTTTCCAGCCAGCGGAGGACGTGTTTTTTTTTTTTTGTGTTCTCGAGTAGCTTTTTCAAGGAAAGTCTTTGAAGTGCACTACAAAAGAAGTATTGTTTCTGTAGTCATTATGGTTTTAAGAACGGAAACCCTTCTGAAATGCGATCATCATTTAAAGAGTCTAAGGCCCGTGTGCGATGTCAAAACCGGAAGAAAAAAACCACCTTCCACCATTAGTTGGCATTTCTGTTTAGATTAATTTTAATGCACTCATCCATAATCATGAAAAGCGCTCGGGGAATACCAAAGCAGGCACGTGTCAAGCTTAGTAAACTCATTTCAGCGCTCTGCACACAATCCTAGCTGTGCAAACACGCCGGAGCTTTCATGAAGACTGAAAAAACATGGTGGCTACAAGAGCTAATGCAATCAATGAATCGACGGCAGCCACCCGAAGCCTTGATTACCACCAGCTTAAAGCCCGTCACGTGCGTAACCAGCTTCTGAAATGTTTGGTTAGGCTTGTCAGCTCGTGTAGGGTTAAAGTGGTTCACCGTTTAGATCAGTTATTTCCGAGCATTTGTGGTGAGCACGTGCTTTATTATCTGGCATCAGATGGATGGACTGATGGATACTATAAACTGATAAAGTAGATGAGTGGATATACAGTGGCACCCCGACTTGCGAATGTCCTAGATAACGAAAATCCAGAGAAACGGAATGCATCGGTGCAAAAGTGTCATGAAAGTGTGTATGGAAACTTTTTCTCACCACTAGCATGCGTGGAGACGAGAGTCCAGACGTGTGTAAAAGCGTCGTTCAATCTTGTTTGCGCATCAAACACACACAAAAAACAACAAAAAACACTAGTTTGAATCTTGCTTCCAAAATATAAAACGAGTGTGTGTTCTCCCAGAATGGCAATGTTTTTTTTTTTCTGTTTTTGTTTTTTTTTTCTCACCCCGATAGAGCCACCATCCAAAAATGTTGTCAGATTTCCGTTATCTGTGAGAAAGTTGGTCACTTGGAAATCTAGAGAATCTTGTTCTCGCGAGATGATGTAAATCTCATTGATTGGCACGACGTCATTTCAAGATGGCCGCTCATGTGAGATTGTCCGTATATCATCATATACTGTACCTTTATATCTGCCAAAGAGCAAACGAAACAACTGCTATGTAACATGTTTTTATTACATGTATGACCCATTTTTTTTAATTTTATGCATTTTTTTTGTCTGAATTTATGAAGTCGTGGCACAGATTAGATGGATTCCATTAAAACTGCTAAATGTAATAGCATTTTCATGAACACTGATGAACCATGGACATTTATCTTTTTAACTGACTCTTTTTTTCAAAATTTTGAACACGGATGAACTATGGACATTTTTCTTCTTTAAAGATTATTTTGTTCCCTAATTCCGCATTGCGACTTTGCGTTGGTCTCGGACTAAGACAACTTGAACTTGAACTTAATGGCATTGTTATCGAAATTTTCACTGAACGAAACTGCTTTTGGCACGGATTAATGTGGTAAGTTGTATATTGTATATGCTGTAATATTGTAGATGTGGCTGCCCACTGCTCCGGGTTTCAATAGGCACTATTAAAGTCACACGTGCCGATTATGTTCTCACTCATAATCTCTTTTTGGCTTTTCCGTTATTGACTTTTGAATAAAACCCAGAGTCTCACTCGACGGAGATAAAAACAGACGCGTTTCGACGCAGCCGTCAAGTCGTAAAGGATATGAGAACTTTAAATGGCAAAGAGAATAAGCAATTACGCCTTTTAATGTCAGAGCTGTTTAGCGTGTAGGGTTACGCTTTCTCCGGCAAAGTTAAGCTGTTGAAGCTTCCACAACGCACAATAAATAAAAGCGCTAATCTTGCCTCGCCTCAACCTGAGATCTGCATTAAAAGGGCGATATCTCATCGTCATGGCGACCTCGCGTGTCTTCAGGATGGGGATCGTCTCTACCCCCAAAACCTTGACTGTCGTGAGTAAAGCAGTTTGTCTAGCGGGTCAGAAAGGCGTCAGCTCCGGATTGATTTGTATTTGTCAGCGCTCCGTCATCCATGGCGCTGTATCGACAGATGCCGGTGAGTGATTATCTCTGGCCTGAGCTGCGGCCTAATAGGAAAAGAATCGCAATCTGTCATCGCCTGAGAAACAGAAGGCGCGCAATCTCAGTGTAAAGAGTGAATTGTTGATGGCCGTTCAGTTGCGTAATTGACTTTGTCCTAAGGCTGGGCGATTCATCGAAATGTAATCGCAATTCAGAACGTAGAATCGGTCACGTTTTCAAACTGGGATGCGTACACCAAAAGTTTGGGCTCTACCGTTCAGGCCAATTTGCTACCTACACCGGAGTAGTACAATATTCCACCACATAATACATCATTCCAAATTTGCTGATACTTTGCGTCGTAACACGTGTTTGAGGGAGAATGTGTTTATGAAGAATATTTACACTACGAGAAATGTGTTCCTGACAATCCAAACAATCTTGGAATTACGCAATAAATCTAGTATTTTTTTTTGATTACTTGTATTTGAAAGATATATTCGCTTTTTTCAAGAAAGTAGGACTTGTTTCAAGCCACCGTGACACACTGGCAGATCATTTTACTTGATTTAACTCTTGTACTGGTTTTGTTTTTTATTTTCTTATTTGTTCATGTGCATTTTCTGCAGTGTAGAGACATAACGTTGCACTTCTGCAGCTGAATTTACAGGCAAGTTTCAAATTAAAATTTCATTGGTCACATACATATTATACGCGGTACATCGTGTAGTGAAATGTGTTTTGATCGTTCCAACGTTTTAACCTTGGGATGGGGAAACACAATAAAATGTGCAAAAGGGAAATACAATAAAACGAGGATAAAGAATAGAAATGCAATAAAATACAGCAGATATAAGGATACAATATGAAAAATGAGTAAAAATACAAAATTATTAAGATAAAAATACAATCATAAAGAAAAAAAAAGAAAAATACAAAAAGTGAGTAAATACAACGAAAGTGACTCTTCTCACTTTGAAATTTTTGAAAGAAAAACACTGAATTTCTCCCTTGGGAGATGAATAAAGTTTACTACTACTACTACTACTACTACTACTACTACTACTACTACTACTAGCAATGTATAGTGTATTTCTAATTAGTTTAAAGTTATTTTCATCTTAAACAGAGCGTCCGGCAGCAAAACACACACAAATGATAAAACATACTCCAATAAATAACACTATTAAAAAAAACAAGTAAAATAAATATTACAATTAATTTCAAAAGATTGTCGTTCTATAACTAAAACCATATTAAACGTGCAAATCATTCAGTATTTTATTGTACAGTCTGATCGCTGTTGGTACAAACGACCTCTTGAAACGCTCCGTTCTACATTGCTAACGTGGTAAATAACTATTCTAGCTGTAAATGTCTGGTTTTTGGTGCAATATCTACATAAGTGTGTAGAGGAACATTTCCAGCAACTGTCACTCCAGTGTTTTAATGCTACAATGTGTTTGCTAATCGTGTCAGAAGAATTTTGAGAATCAAACGCTCAAAATGGAGTTTAAACTAAAATTAGACTAATCTTTCATGAAACTCGACAGCACAAACTCTTTTTCCCTCTTTATTTTCCATCTTTCCATCTTTCCGGCTCCTTCAGCCACACTGTACTACTACTTTGCTGATGGCTGTTGATCTTGTTCTGCTCTGTTTCCTTGGATGTGCACACGGACTTCCAGAAGTCAAGCATCTCTTAGTCAAGAACTACGAGTCTACGACCTGCGTCAGTGTTTGTGTGAACTCGCCCGTGTCTCTACGCCAGCGGTGTAAGATACTTGAGTAAATGTACTTGATTACTTTACCTAAGTATGTTTTTGGCTACTTCGTACTTGTACTGAGTATAAAAAATATAAGCAACTTTTTAAGTAGAAACTTTTTAATACTTAAGTTCTTTACGAATGGGATACTTTGCTACTTTGACTCAAGTCTTTTTGAAATCGGTGACTCGTTACTTGTATTGGAGTCGTTTTGACGTCATTTTTAAGTCAAATGGCTGTCCGGACCCAAGGCAGGACCTTTCCACGTTTCCTGTTCTCGTACACCAGTGCAGAACATCTGGCTGAAATAGTTCTCTCGGTGTGGAAACGCGTGTCATTCTACGGAGGCGACTCGCGAGAGCGTCGCCACGGGGCCGCAGCATCTCTTTGATGTAGGAGTTTAATAAGAGATAATTGCTGTCTGGTTCTGAAGACGGCGTCTTGCTGCATCTTGCTTCTTGCTTCTGAGGAGTGACAGCATCTTATCTGCCGGGGCTTGAGGAGCTCCACAAGCCTTCAACCCTTCTTCTCCGCAGAGGCGTGTCGGACAAGCCCGGATGTCCAACACTGATACGCTGCTTTCAGTCCTTGTAGTCAGACCCTCCAGTTTGTTTGCAATTCCTGTGAATTTATTGTGGAATAGGGGCGGGCGATATGAGCAAAAATTTATATCACGGTATTTTCTACTGTGCAGACGGTATCAGTATTTTATACCGTATTTTATATATATATATATATATATATATAGAGAGAGAGAGAGAGAGAGAGAGATTATTATGGAATCAACATAAAACTGTATTTGTTTTTTTTAACGATTTGTCACGACTGAGGATTGTTCAAATTCTTTGTTACTGATACTTTGCGTACAAGAAATGTGTTCCTGACAATCCAAACAATCTTGGAATTACGCAATAAATCTTTTTTTTTTTTTTTGTTTTTACAGATTAGACTGATAAATTAGATTAGAGTGAAAGATATATTAGCTTTTTTCAAGAAAGTAGGACTTGTTTCAAGCCGCCGTGACACACTGGCAGATCATTTTACTTGATTTAACTCTTGTACTGGTTTTGTTTTTTATTTTCTTTTTTATTCATGTGCATTTTTTGCAGTGTAGAGACATAACGTTGCACTTCTGTAGCTGAATAACAGGCAAGTTTCAAATTAAAATTTCATTGGTCACATACATATTATACGTGGTACATCGTGTAGTGAAATGTGTTTTGATCGTCCCAGCATTTTAACCTTGGGATGGGGAAACACAATAAAATGTGCATAAATGAAGTACAATTAAATGAAGATAAAGAATAGAAATACAATAAAATACAGTACAAGGTATTAGGGTTAGGGTTACAGATATAAAGATACAAAGATAAAATATGAAAAATGAATAAAAATACAAAATTATCAAGATAAAAATACAATCAAAACAGGAAAAAATACAAAAAATGAGTATAATACTCTAAAAGTGACTCGTGATCCAGATTTAGATTCCGATTTGAAGCGTTCAGTTTAAGGTGTCAAAAAAGTGACAATTAAGTGTCTAAAAATAAATAATCAGTTGCCTAAACGATTCGATTTTCTGGAATTTGCCGCCCAAAGCAAGACGTTGTGAAACCACGGAGGATCGGTTTAGTGTGTGGAACTGCGAGATGTTCCAACGACTGTTTGTGATGTGCCTTTTCAAAGTCAGTCGGGCTCAAAATATCAAGCAGTGGCTCATTAAAACCAGCCGCCTCAATATGCCCAGCAAAACACGAAGCATCAATGCACACGTGCAGCATCAGCACCCAAACAACCCACAGAAGACGTGAAGTTCAGGCCAGTCTGTCCGGAGCTTTTAATGACGCGTGTTTTGTTGGCAACTAGGAGCGGTGAGCAAGACCCGAGGACGACAGTGGCCAGGAAGACAAACGCTGAAGACCCAGCAGCACGTGAGGAGACCCGGCAGCTGAAGGTAGGACCTGCTGCTTTTAATAATCCACACGCTTGGTGAGAACGAGAAAAGAACCGACGTGACGCGCAGAAAGGTTCGAGTTGGCCAGTGTGTTTACCTGACTGTGTGCTTTCCAGTAGCAGTGGGTGGATGAATATCCCACTAGATGGTTGTGTAGGCGACACTTTGTGTGTGTAGAGCGCTCGAGGAGTCGTGTCGGGCAGACGTTCTCCTGCTTTGTTGGCTTGAGATGGGAAATGAAATGGCTCTCGGTGGAGACTGGGAAATTGCATCTTGATCGACAATAAACCAGTTATGCTCTCCGTTAATGTATAGCTGTTGTCGCTTACGTCTTCTGCAATCCTCTCAGAGCCTGGAAATAGACACACACACACACACGTGCACACACACACACGCGCACGTAGCAAGCGCTGTACTGTAAATGCGAGGCTTTTTGAGTGAATAAATTGTGACACACACACACACACACACACATAAAGTGTGTATTTATTTACTAGGCTGGTCATGGTGGAGCTGTTGTCGATGAACTGCCGAGAATTTTTACGAGGGTGTTGTAAAATGGAAATGTGATTGTCTTTCTGATCAATAATGAAAATTCTAGGCTAAAACTGGTCAGTCAGTCTAAACCAGCTTATCTTTATTTTGTAAAATATACATTTGTATTATGTTGTTTACATGTAAAGTAGCGAGGTCTGACAAACTCCATGTCACAAAGCTACTTGAACTAAACCGCCAATCTGCTATTTCCATCTTTTTTTTTATTTAAACCAAATCTTTTTGGTGAAATTTGGTGCAATTGAATGTTTCCTGTGCATTTTCCAACTGGTTTCTTGTGTCTATATCTTTATATGTTCCTGATATGTAATGTACAAATTTTAGGCTAAAACTAGTCAATCTTTAGTTTTATTATTTTGCAAGAGGATTGAGAAATCACTTGTAGAAAATGTTCCATTGACACTGATACATAAGATAAACTCTTATTTATACATACATAAGCTAAACTGCCAACGTGCTCATCTTTTTTTTTTATTTAAACTGACGTTTTTTGAAATTTAGTGCAATTGGATGTTTCCTGTGCATTTTCCAACTGGATTCTTGTGTCTATATATTTACTCGATTAATCCTACTCGAGATTTACGCGTTGGAACTGTTGATGAACTATTGAGAATATTTATTGTGAAGTGGATTTGTGAAGTGGAAATGTGAGATTACAATCCGTTATCTTCCTAAACTATAATGAAAATTCTAGGCTAAAACTAGTCAGTCTAAATCAGCTCATCTTTAGTTTTATTATTTTGCAAGACGATTGTGAAGTCACTTGTAGAAAATGTTCAACGGACGCTGGATTCTTGTGTCTAAATATTTACATCTTTTTGATCTATAATGACAATTCTAGGCTAAAACTTGTCAGACTAAATCAACTTATCTTTGTTTTATTATTTTGCAAGAGGATTGAGAAATCACTTGAAGAAAATGTTCCACTGACACTGATACATGAGATAAACTGCCAACGTGCTTGGTCTATCTTTTCTTTTTTTTTTTATTTAAACTGAATCTTTTGGTAAAATTTGTTGCGATTGAATATTTCTTGTGCATTTCCCAACTGGATTCTCGTGTCTAATTTATTTACTGGCTTGATCATCGAGATTTGTGTGTTGAAACTGTTGAGAATATTTATGAGTGTATTGTAGAATGGAAATGTGAGATTACAATCCATTATCTTCCTGATCTTTAATGAAAATTCCAAGCTAAAACTAGTCAGTCTAAATCAGCTCATCTTTAGTTTTATTATGTTGCAAGAAGATTGAGAAATGACCTGTAGCAAATGTTCCACTGACACGTAAAAAAAACAAACAAAAAAAAGTTCCATTAAAAGTGGCGAGATCTGACATTACAAACACTTGATGTAACAAAGCTACTTAATGAACTAAACTCGCTAAACCGCCAATGATCTTGTTCTATCTTGTTTTTTTACAATTTATACGGAATCTTTTGGTGCGATTGGATGTTTCTTGTGCATTTTCCAACTGGATTCTTGTTTATATAGATTTACTGGGTTGATCATCGAGATTTAAGCATTGGAACTGTTGAGAATATTTATAAGTGTATTGTGAAGTGGAAATGTGAGATTACAATCCATTATCTTCCTGATCTATATTGAAAATTCTAGGCTAAAACTTGTCCGACTAAATCAACTTCTCTTTGTTTTATTATTTTGCAAGAGGATTGAGAAAACACTTGAAGAAAACGTTCCACTGACGCTATTACTTGAGCTAAACTCGCTAAACTGCCAACGTGCTTGTTCTATTTTTTTCTTTTTTTTTTTTTTTTTACTTAAACTGAATATTTTGGTGAAATTTGCTGCGATTTAATATTTCTCGTTTCTGCATTTTCCAACTGGATTCTTGTGTCTATATGTTTACTGGGTTGATCATCGATATTTTTACACATTTTAACTGTTGACCAACTATTGAGAATATTTATAAGTGTATTGTAAAATGGAAATGTGAGATTACAATTCATTTTCTTCCTGATCTATAATGAAAATTCTAGACTAAAACTAGTCGTCTAAATCAGCTCATCTTTAGTTTTATTATTTTGCAAGATTGAGAAATGACCTGTAGCAAATGTTCCACTGAGACGTAAAAAAAGCTGCATTCCATGTAAAGTAGCAAGATCTGACATTACAAACACTTCACGTAACAACGCTACTTAATGAACTAAACTCGCTAAACCGCCAACGTGCTTGTTCTGTATTTTAATTTAAACTGAATGTATTTTAAACTGAATCTTTTGGTGACATTTGGTGCGATTGAATATTTCTTGTGCATTTTCCAACTGGATTCTTGCGTCTCTAGATGTACTGGGATTTTTTCTACTGGGATATTTACTCTCGATTCATCATGGAGATTTACGCATTGGGACTGTTGAATTGTTGAACTGTTGACGAATGCGATGGAATATTTCTTGGGCATCTTCTGTCTGATTGATGTTAAACTCTGGCTGCGACGCCTCGCTTGAGTTTATTCTCAGAGGTTGAAGATCGGGGACGTTCACTCGCTCCGTCACTCACCTTATCTCCTCCTCTAGCTGTGTGTTTCCCTTCCTCCACCACTCACCCACACTCGTTTTCACATTTCACGAGTTTAACGCGGAATGTCCCGTATCGGCAATCTTCCTTCACCTGTCCTTCACTCCATCCATCATTCCATCAGTCGGGTTTGTCCGCCAGCCGGCCTGCTGTCCGTTCATTCGAGGAAACTGATCATTTTATAAAATGTTGTAATATTTTATAATTACTGTTACTAGTTACGTATAGTTACATTAGTTATATTTTTGTCTCGTCACAATTGCACCATTGTTTTTGCACAACCTATTTATATTGTTGTTTTTTTTCTTTTGTTCTCTTTGCTATTTTTAATCTTAATGCATATTTTTAGTTTATTTGCATTTTTGCCTTCACTGTTGTCATTTAAACTGTCTTTATTTGATTCGGTTAAATACTTCTTTCTCTGTTTTTTGCTGCTGTAGAACACAAAAATGTTCCCTAGTGGGATTAAAAAAAGTCTCCATTTCTCACAAATGGTAATTGAGTTGCATTGCTGTTAAAGTAGTAAGTAACTATTGCGTTACTCCAAAATTTCCCTCAGGGATTATTAAAGTACTCTTACTATAGACGCTACGGTAGAAAATATTTGTGTGTGATTCGGATGGATAAAGTCAACAGACTATACTTGTTTAAATAAACATCTACGTTCCTGGACAACGATATTCAGTTTGAATCCGTTTTCTTCAACCTTCAACGTGCCGACCCTGCGCTCGGATGAAAACCGCTTCGGTGATTGTAAATTACAGTAACGCCACTTTTTTTTTTCATAACCGAGGAAAAAGTACAAATTTTGTTAGATTAAAATTTGAGATCGAAATTTGCCGTTTTAACCAAAACGCGTTGTTGTTGTTGTTGACTTTTACTGTCTTTTTTTGTCTTTCCTTTGTTTTATATCTGTTTTAGAACTCATTGTTGTAATATGTTTGACTGTTGAGTGTCCAGCACTTTGACTAACTCCGATGTTGAAATGAAGGTGCTTGATAAATTGAGTTGAGTTGAGATTACTCGTTACTGAAAAACATAACATCGCTTAAACATTCGTTATTCCCATCACTAGCCCCAGTGTTGAGCACGACACCAGCCCGTTGATTCATCTCATCGTGTTTCTGACGAAGCTGAAGCGAGGAAAGCGAATCGGCGAATCCTTCAAGTTCCGACTTTGCTCTTGAGAAACCGAGCGAAAGGCCGAGAGGCTCCAGGAAGATGGTTTCCTCGGCTAAAAGAAGCGCGGCAACGGAATCGCCGGAGTGGGTTTGTTTCTCGCAGCAGTGGAGACGTCGAGTGCAGCGGAATTAGACTTTCAAATCACGCCAGCTTTGTTATTTTCCTCAAGTCTTGCTGTGCACAAGACTCTTCATCTTCAGACAATCAGTGTGCCGGGTCAATGGGGCAGGAGAGGGAACGATGGCTGCTGAAGTGTGGACGCTTAACATGCGGTCCTTCTGCTCTTGGGTGGAGGTTCGTCATGAAGCCTCTAATGATGTGTGGAGGAAGAGGATCGTCACCTCCACTCCTGAAGTCTTTAGCTTCTCAGTCGCCGCGCTGTAATGCCCAGTGGTCACTATTGTGGATTCAGAATTTCAAACGCTTCCGCGACTCTCGGGAAGGTGCGGCATTTATATGTGCGAATTTTGTTGTTTGGTCAAAACTCGCAAGTAGACACTTCATACCATAAAAACGAACCAAACAACTGGAATAGGCGTCCGTTACTACGTCCATTACTAGATTTAAAAGAATATGCCTGACTAGAAAGCCTGACTTTTTCAAAATTTCAAACGCATCCGCGACTCTCGGGAAGGTGCGGCATTTCAAATTCAATTTTATTGTTTGGTCAAAACTCGCAGGTAGACACTTCTCATACCATAAAAATGAACCAAACAACTGGAATAGGCAACTGGAATAATAACGACTGCAGTTACTGTTATTGCATTAAAAATGATCGAAAACGAAGAGAATGAGACAGACAGACGACAGAGGAGAAAAGGAGAGTTTGCTTATTTCGGTTTCTGCTTATTTCTTTTTTTTTCCCCCCACAGAGTTATTTGTAAATGCATCCGCGACTCTCGGGAAGGTGCGGCATTTCAATTTTATAGTTTGGTCAAGTAGACACTACATGCCGTAAAAGTTAACCAAAAAACAGGAATAGGCATCCGTTTCTAAATTCATGACTAAATGCTTGACAACCAACAAAAAGCAACAACAAAATCCAGCAAAAACAAACAAACAAACAAAAAAATCCCACCAAAATACAGATCCAGAGTCTCAAGAATAGAATTAGCTTCACATTTTCATTTGTCCATTTCATTGTTTTTTTTTTGTCTTCTGTTTAGTCACAGATGCATTTATTTTTAAGACCTTTTTTGAATTTTAGAAAAAAAATGACATTTAAATTCATCACCAATTCATTCCATAATTTGAGACCAATGACTGAAAAATACCTCTTCTTTACATTTGTTCTCACTTTGACATGTTCGAAAAAGTACAACCCTCTTAAATTATATTGACCAGCTCTTAACTTAAGTATGCTTTTTGAAATTACATTATTTTTTTTTTTACCTCTAAAATTGTAATTGAATTGAATTGAAAAAGCCTTTAATTGTCCCACAGCGGGGAAGTTTTATGTCACAACAGTAGAAACAATTTAAAATTAATAAGCAATAGAAACAAATTTAAATAAACAAACATGACCATAACGCATCGCACACATCATAATAAACAAACAAACACAAACCATAAATGAATAAGTAGCGCTGCATGTCATAAACACAGTTGCAGTCACTAGTTTAAATTTGTAGTAGTCAATGTAGACAATAACTTTTAGTTTTAAACAGTTATTCTTTATAAACAATTGATTTGTTGATTCACAGTATTTTTTGCTATTTAACTAAAGAGTCAATTCGAGTTTTTCCTGCGTTTTCCCAAATCTCAGAACAATAAGAAAAGTATGACATAACCGAAGAACAGTAAATCAAAAATAACCATTTTTGTGGTCAATACATCTCTTGTTTTGTACATTACGCCAATTAATTTAGAGACTTTTTGTTTAACGTGACAAATGTGTGCTTTCCAGGACAGTTCATCATCAATGATCTACACAAAAATCTGGCTTCATACACATTCAATACGTTCAAATTTGGCTTCAAAAAAACGTTCAATACGTTCAAATTTGGCTTCATAAACACGTTCAACGCGGGATTATGCAACGCGCAATTAATGCAAAAGTCATAACGACTTTTAGTCATAAGCGCTATAGGAATAAACTTGAACTTGAATTAATTTGTTCCATTAAACGCAATAAAGGTGTAATTAGGTTTTTGTGCATTAATTACCTAACAAATCCATACGTTCGGCATCAGATCGCCATGGTTACTCGGAACCCATATCCAACACTTATTAATCTATAGAATATATAGTTGAGTATAAATATAGCAGTCATATTATGTATGTAAAATGCTTATTTAAAGCTGATTATAACAACTATTATAATCTATTGTGAGCGCACATCTGTTGGTTCAGAGAATTCCGCATTGAAAAGTGCTTTTAAACCCTTGGATTCTTGGAAAATCTCTCTCTTTTTTTTTTTCTGCAGTCTCCCCTTTTTTTTTTCTTCATTTTCTTAGGTGGTATTGCAGCTTTAGTGGCGAGTCAGATCTGTTTAAATCAATAAAGCTGAAGGAGCGAGCGAGAGAAATGGTGCCGCCACACAACAGCGCTTTTATTCTGTTATAATGGTGTCATTTAAAACTAGAAATATAATAAAGGAGGGAAAAAAAAACGTGCCGGATTAATACTGACAACTATACGTCTCCATACCAGAATTTGGGCAAATGGTGCAAAAATCTGTTTGTGTTTTGTTTACTGTTTGAATTTTAAACCAATTAATTTATTTATTTATTTACATCTCTGCTAATATCGTTAACCCGGAGTTGGGTAAGTTAGCAGTCTCTGCTTATTAACTCAATTAACAATCAATTGATCGTTTAGTGAAAGTTACAATTAGTTGCATGTTTAAAAAAAAAAAAAAAAAAAGAGCTAAACACTTTAAAAAACTTTAATCTTTTTTGTTTTGGTTACTTTAACTTTAAAGTTTAAACTTTTGACTTTTCGGTGATTTTGTTCACTTACTCCCCATCGTTTTTGCATACGTATTTGTATCCTTATTGTATATTGTATTTTACTTTAAAATACTTTAATCATACTGTATTTTACAAAAGTTGATTTCACTGTGAAGTATTTATCATAAGCACGGTAAAAAAAGAAGAAATATACGATGTATTAAGAAATATTTATATTAACCATATGTAAACTTTTTTCCCACAAAGTCGTTTGTAAACGTTTGTTTCACACGACAATCGGATTCAGACTCCGTCGCCCGCGAGAGGTAGAGCAAGAAATTAAGTGTGACAATGTAAACTCTCTCTCTCTCTCTCTCTCTCTCTCTCTCTCTCTTTCTCTCTCTCTCTCTCTCTCTCTGTCTCTCTCTCTCTCTCTGTCTCAGATTTTGTGTACAAATAATTTAATTAAGATCTACTAAAATGTAATGTCCACTCCCCAATATCGTGATATAATATCGATACCGTCTGGGCACTAGAAAATATTATAATATGAATTTTTCGCTCATATGTCCCACGCCTATAATATATATACCTCTGGACCTTCGCTTTCAAACAAATAGTGTTAGCGGACCTCTTTACATTTAATGTGACTAGCCTAGCAGCACTCAACAGCAGACTGACACCACGCTTCAGGGTTACGGGTTTCATTTCACTTTTGTTTTCTTTCAAGGTCACTCGTAAAATAAAATAAAAAAAAGAAAAGCTAATATTACTCCAGCAGTGCTGGAAACCTCCTAAGGGGAGAGTTGACAACACTCAGGCCAGCCAATCAGGGTGAAGGTCTGATTGGCTGAGGGAAAGCCACCTCTGAAACGACGGCTTCCTGAGTGGAAAAGTGTATGATGGAAATAAACATTTGGGAGTTTGGACGGTCCCCGCTCTGTTCCTTCAGAGTCGTCGTTGACAAAAGCTCTTAAGGGATGTTAGGGTAATTGCAGACTCCCTTTTTTTTTTTTTTTTTTAGCAAGTAGTAGTGTATAAAGAAACCGTTGACCTTGACAAGGTCGTGTTGTACAACCAATGAGATTGTTTCCCTGTCGCCTTCCATGTGCCGACTGTTGTCAGACGCGTCGTAACTCATTTAAAAACTAGGTTTTCAGAATCAGAATCAACTTTATCGGCCAAGTTGCAAGTGACAACAAGGAATTGAGTTTGGCTTGACTCCGCCTTTCGCAGACATTAATTTCTGGATGTGTACGCCTCAAGCTACCTGAACAGTGTCAGGAATAACACGTTACAAATGTAATTTATTACAATGTTGTATTAGTTTTTGCTGTTTTCAGGAATATATTACTCACTACATGCGAAGTACTTTACAGTCATTTGGCAGACGCTTTTTAGCGACTTGTAAAAAAAGGAGCAATTGAAGTACTTTGTCTAAAACAGGCTAAAACAATAATAATTTGTCTAAAACAGTAGATACAGTCAGTATCAGTATGTGTCCAGATACAGTAGATGTCTACACAGACTATATAAAGAAACGTACTAGACAGAACAGCAAGACAGTCAGTCAACACATTTTTCTTCTTCTTCATTGTTACGGTGCTGGTGAAATAGATCGGTTTTAGTGCTTTTTTAAATGTTAAGAAGGTTGTAGACTTTCTCGCATTAATACGTAATTGTTCCATCATATGTGCTTGCTCACTGGTCTTTGTCTTTGTCTTGTCATAGTCTTAGTGATAATCACAGCCATTTACTTAACACCAACAACCAGACGATCAAATGAATAAAAAGCAACAATTCTCTTACATATTCACACGTGCGCTTTGAGACGGTTAAAACTTGGAACTTGAACTTGAACCAGACCGCCGTCGAACGAGAGAAGTTTTCAAACTATAAATCAACAAGGTTATGTTCCCTGTCGGTGATTTTTGTAACGCGGCTCTGAGCTCGAGGTCTTCAGCTATTGGCTCCGCCTGCTTCGCCGTAACTGCGCACTACACCGGCCAGTCGCGAAAGTACGAAAAGTAGTTTTGTAAATGACAAAGACAAGAACATTGTGGTGAAATGCAACCTCCGTGTGAACGTTAAATAAATAACGACATCAAAAAAAAAAAACATTTTAAAACGATAAAAAAATTAAAACACCACTGAAGTTTACAAAGTCCTGTTCTTCAAGTCTAAGCTCAGAGCATTTGTAAGGTGCTTATCACAATTTTAATCGTCTCAAAGCACAATTTTGTTGTCTAAAATACATATACCCAAGTTATTTACAGATATTGCTGGAACATTGCCACGTCTACCATACGTTTAACACTTTGCCAATTATAAACTATACCATTTGTCGCTGGTATAGGCCGCAGTCATTAGGTGACTACATTGTCTTCTACTGAGTGCAGGATAAAACACAAGTAATTGTACATTTTATTATTGTAAGATGTCAATTTCTACATCTGCAGAAAAGTAATACAGAAGTAATGTAACATATCACAAATCTGAGACGATGGTGTTGTAATGTAGCTTGTTACTTTTTGCAAGCGGTAATAAGTAATGTGTAATCTATTACAATTCCAAAGTAACTTGCACAACACTGTACCTGAAGCAGTCGAGTTTTAATGACTTTGCGTTGAGCTAAGAAAAGCGCTACATAAATAAATGTGAACTTGAACTTGAGTAACGCAGCTCCATTTGTCGACAGACGCCATATAGAATCAAAAGGTCTTCTCCAATTTTACATCCAGAGCCGCGGAATCAGTTTCTCAGGCTGTGAGGGATGATCAAATCAGCCTGTTGCAACCAGTCCGAACCAGCTTGACGTGACACCAATATCTGTCCTCTCATTTTTACCAGCAGCCAGATGTGAAACCGCTGGAATTACTATGACCTCTTGCGTCGATCTTCACGGAACGAATCCCAGCGGGTTGTTTTTTACGTAGCTGCGGTGTAAAATGTATTTAGACATATTTGCAGCTGTTTTACTCGCAGACTCTTGTGGATCTTCGAATGATGGTTCTTCGCTTTTAGGGGTTAGTTGTTTGCACATCTATCAGAATTAACTTTGTTGGCCAAGCATGTTCAAAGTTCAAAGCTTTTATTGCCATTGGTATAGTTCCCCATGCAGTGAAATTCTTAAATTGCTTCCTGCTAAAAATGCGGTTAAAAGAGACACAATGAGACAAAGAATGAATGACAAAATAATTCAAACTCAAATTTGAATTTCAACTGTTTTTCAAATTCATGTTTCATTTGTCACATAGGAACTATACGTGGTACAACATGTAGTGTTTTTGATTGTTCCAGCATTTAAACATGGGGATGGGGGATAATAAAATAAAAAAGATAAAGAATAGAAATACGATAAAAGCAAGACATGAAGATGAAATATGTTATTCCAAATGTGCAAAGGTAAACACAATAAAAAGATACAAAATAGAAATACGATAAAAAAACAAGATATAAAGATAAAATATGAAATCTGAATAAAAAAACATTTATAATTTCCAAGATAAAAATATGATTCAATAACGTAGACGTGAGTAAAATACAAAAATGTACAAAAAAGTGAAACACAGCATGCTGCGCTGTGAAAAATAGAACACAGCATGTATAAAAAATACTAAATAAAAAAATAAAAATATACAAGTTATATAAAAATATATAAATGTACAGACAAAGAAACACAGGACATCAATTTAGTTTATACAGAAATACAGTTTATACAAATACACAAAATACACAAAAAGCGTAACATTAATATTTACATAATAAAAAAAGAACACTGGTTTGTTATGAAAACATAAATAACTATAAAAAGATTGCACAAATATTGCACGTTCACGCAGGTGTTATTGCACATGATTTAAATTGCACAACGGTAACGACACATTGTTGCATTATTGTGACATTTTTCTTCCTGTTTATAGAGTTAAATCCTTCAAATCCAACCCATTTTCAAAGTATTTTGGAAAAAATACAGGACATGTAGCCTATAGTGTCATAACGGCAGAGCTTGTCATATCCAATAAAAATCAACTGTGTTTACTTGTTTACAACGGTTTACATTTACAATTACTGTGTATAGATAATAGCAATTTATTTGGACTACAAATTGAACTACAAATACCATGTTAACTACAGAAACCTGTTGTGAAATTATGTATTACAACAACTTACTGCGTAATTGACACTTTTAAGGTAATAAATAAATCTTATTCTTCCAAAATCTATATGCTAATAAAATATACACTCAAAGTACACTTATAAATGAATTAAATATTTTATACATGAATTAAACATTTAGAGTTTAAATGGGTGCTAAGTGGTTTTAGCATTATATTTTATTTGCAATAGATATATATTTATTATATCTATTATTTTATTATTATTTGAAAGCTGTCCGTCTGCACAGCCTTCTTGTGTTTATATACGTTTGTCTAGAAAAAACATACATAAAAAGCGACAATGAATAGTAACGGCTTTGTGAACGTATCCATATTTATATAAATATTGCCCATAGACAATGACGGGACTCGTGGCTTTAAATGGTTTAACAGCCGTTCAGAAGAAAACTCCTCGCTTCCGATCTCCATGTGGTCAAAAAACCAAACACACTTATAATCTCGCCAACAATATCACAGCTTCGGTCCGCGAATGAGGGAACGAAAAGCGGCGTAAATCTTTCCAGCCGACAATAAAAAAAAAACCGACTCCTGTTGTGCTGTTCATTAGCTTTATTTCATTAATGTGCAAATTAACCCCCGGCCCCACAAAAGAGAGCCACGGCGTCATAAAGGAGTGCTATAAGATGAAAGTAATGTGGTCATTTAAAGGTCACAGATGAATAATTCATCCGGAGGTTTTATTTCCGGTCCAGATTTGACCACCTGAGGATGTGAAGAGAAGGCTGGATCTCTTTTTCCACTTTTTCCAGCTTTTTCTGCTTTTGTATTTTTCATCTTTTGTATTTTTTTATTCATATTTTATCTGTATACTTATGCGTATTTCTCTCGGTTATTTTCTCTCCCCGTATTTTTTATCACTTGTATTTTATTCATATTTTATCGCTCAATTTTTATTGCATATTTTTGCGTTATATTTTTCATCCCCTATTTTAAATGTTTTGCCCCCCCCC
>MU204353.1:1919316-1945813 GCA_017309775.1 Paedocypris sp. Pulau Singkep
AACGTGGAAAAAGCACCGGTGAGGAGGAGGAGGAGGAGGAGGAGGAGACGCCATCATCTGCATCAGGATCTGGTCCATTTCGTTTTGCCATGTTTTTTTCTTCTTCTCTGGACTTTGTTTGTAAAAGGGCGGAATGTGAAAGTATTTCCACACATCCCGGTGAAAAGAGTCGAGCCAAGATCAACAAAGCTCAAGTCCACTCTCTCTCTCTCTCTCTCTCTCTCTCTCTCTCTCTCTCTCTCTCTCTCTCTCTCTCTCTCTCTCTCTCTCTCTCTCTCTCTCTCTCTCTTTCTCTCTCTCTCTCTCTCTCTCTCTCTCTCTCTCTCTCTCTCTCTCTCTCTCTCTCTCTCTCTCTCTCTCTCTCTCTCTCTCTCTCTCTCTCTCTCTCTCTCTTTCTCCCTGTCTCTCTATTTATCCCTGTCTCTCCCTCTCTCTGTCTCTCTCTTGATCTGTGTCTCTAACTCTCTCTCTATCTCTGTGTCTCTATCTCTTTTTCTTTCTCTCTCTCTCTGTGCATCTCTCTTTCTCTCTGTCTCTCTTTCTCTCTCTCTATCTCTTTTTCTTTCTCTCTCTCTTTCTCTGTGCATCTCTCTCTCCTCTCTCTCTCTCTCTCTCACACACTCTCTCTCTCTCTGATTTTTATATCTGCCTTGAAAATGAATCTGCAGAAGGTCACACTCCAATCAGGATTCCCACAGCATTCCCATCTAAATGTAAACCGAGAAAGCCATCAGCCTGAACCAATGTGTGGCTTATTGAAATAAATGAGAATTCATTAACGGGGAATACATTGCACATTGAAATTGTCTCTGTGTTTTTTCTTCTATCTTCAAGTGTGTGTGTGTGTGTGTGTGTGTGTGTGTGCTGTTTGTTTGTTTGTCTGTTTCTTGTAATATAAGCGGATGTTATGGTGCAAAATTTCCTCTCAACAAATGATTGCGTTCTGATGGAGAGAATCCTGACGTAGTGACGGATCTCGTCTGGAAGACACTCGTCCCCTTTCTTCACTTGAAAAGGGGAAAACAGATGCAGCGCGTAACGTGAGAGTGTAAAATGCTAAATCTCTCGTTGGATTGAAAGACCAACAGATCAATGTTTAGGAAATGTCCTGAAGAATGGGCTGAACACAATGACGACAAACACGTTTGTTTCTTTGATGAAGTGCTGGATGTCACGTCACATTATAGTCACAATCGATAGTTTAAGATGAATGTAACACTTTGAGATTGGCTTGATGCTATTGACACGCCCTATTTATAATGTTGGGTGGGGGTGGGGGGGGTCAGGGATATTGATAGATTATCGATTATAGATGATTGATTTCAGACACAAAAAAAGAATAAATATATAAATATATACATATGAATTTTTTTTTAACATTTCTGGCTAAATTGCGTTGATTTTCTTTTAAAACACAATTTTTTTTTTTATTTAACAGACCCAACTTGTGACTCGTATCACTTCAATGTCGTTTATACTTTGAACCAGTTTAAAAAAAAATCCATTCTAGTCATCGAAACTCCCATTCCCAGAATTCTTAGCTAAAGATGGGAAGCTCAAATCTTTTAACTGACTCGGATCTTGAACTCTCGAACAGTTAAGTGAAAGATTCATTTCGAGTCACTTGTTCATTTCGTTCATTTTTTTACAGAATGCGGCGCTGTTGCGTGAAAAGTGAGTGAACAAACGAATGATCCAAAAACATCCTCTTGATCAAATTGCGAATGATTCTTCTCGAAACAGAAATTTTTTAATGGAAAAATGGCCGCTTATATTTAAACGCATTTGAAAGCGGCGATTACAAGCACCCCGCACATTTTTGAGCCTCAAAATTTTGAAAAAAGGGGTTCTTATATTCGCCTAAACACTACTCTTTAAAAAATGTATTCGAATCACTCGTATACACAAGGCTTTCCTGTCTAACTACATAGTGTCCTTTATAAATCATAAATGTTGGGGAAAGAAAGCTTGTGAAAGTTGATTTCTAGTGGAATCAACTAAATAGAAGAGACAACACAATTAGAAAAGAGATTTTTATTAAGTTGAAAGTTGAACTTGTGACCTAGTCTTTCAAAGGCCTAGTCTTTTGAATCCCGGACCAGAAGGTTCCTCAACAGATCGTCCTTGACCACCACTGAAGCGGATCTGATTATTCCGTAGGTTGTTTTGGTTAAAAGCACGTCAAATAGATGCACACGCTACATCCCTCGCTCTATCAGAGTTCGACCATTGCAGATTCACTTCTTCGGAAAAACAATTTTCATTACAACTAAAATAAATATATCGCGAATTTTCCGGAAATTTCAAAAATAGACTTGATATATGAAGACCGCAAATAGTTTGTTAATTCCGTTGATATGTAGTAATATCTGCTCTTACTGGTGCACTTTGTTCGTCGCTCTCTCGCCGGAAAAGTAGACGCTGATACGTCACTGTACGTAACTCTAACCTAATTGACTATTTGGAGTTTTTTGACTATTTGGAGACTATTTTCTTTTTTCACTGTCGTTTCAAATTTTTCCTTTGTTTTCCTGCAAAAAATGTAAAGATTAAAAGCGAGAAAAAAAAAAAAAAACGAAAATGTGTAGCAAGAAACGACGCTTGATATTTTTGCCATTAATATAAATATATAGAGATTGCAACTTTCATCTTCATTTGTTCGTTTTAAGAATGTTACCGTCTTTTTTTTTTACCTAGCCACTGTCGCGATCCAGCTTGCTCTTCTGGTCATAGCCCATAGTCTGAACAACGATATTTATTTATATTTTTTCTTTTTTAACTGACTCTTTTTTTTTTTCCCCCCAATTTCTTTTTTTGTTTGTTTAAAATCATATAAAGAATCGACATTTTTCTCGTTAAAGACTTTTTCACATAGCGTCTTTGCGTTGGTCTCGGACTAAGAAAAGCGCTACATAAATGAACGTGAACTTCTCAAAACGCACATCCGCTGGTTTACTGTACCATTGTCCAAACCCCGATAACAACCCGCATTATCGTGCGTAAGTCGATAAAAGCCACATCGTGAAAACGCGTTGACGGCCGAACAAAGCGCGTGGACTGAAGGCGTCGCCACCTCGGTGCTCAGGGTCCAGCAGAAGCTCATACATCATCGAGCGACTTCAGCACGTCCACGTCACCGGCTGGGGATGTTGTGGCGAGGCCGCTGGTCTCTCAGCTTAATGCCACACGTCGGCTGGAGGCGAGAAAGACTCTCCGCTCTCCTGATCACCGCGTCTTTTGTGTTTGGCCTTCTGCTCTGTTGTCATGGAGCCTGGAGATTGTGTGTGTCAGGAGGAAGGACTGTTTTTCATCGCGCACGTGTCCGTTATCCAATGCCACACAACGCGCGTCTGTTTTTAGCTTGTTCGATGAGTAAGTGCGCGCGTGTGTGTGTGTGTGTGTGGACTCCTTGAAAAGAGCAGAAGGGACGAGGAGTGTGTAGTCATCGATTGCCTTTTTTAGAAGTGCTCTTTCCTCTCTGAGCCGTCGTGTGTCCTGAAGCTCATCCATCACTTTCACCGACACGCTTGATCTCTGGCTTCTCCTGCTCTCTGCCCAAGGTTTTGTGTTGGGAAAGGTTCCGCACCAGGGAAAAGTGCATATGGTGTTGTCCGAGTCCGAGTCGGTCGCACTGGGAACGTTTTTCGCCAACCCTACGCGATATATAATTCTGTTTTCGGCACTTTTCTGATTTTTGACTTGTTTTTTACCTCAGGTTCTGATTCATAAAGTTCGCAAAGGAGATTTGAGTTTTGCTCATTTATGAGTTTTGATGTATTAGCGTCTAACACACTCTTTCACACACACAACTTTTTTTTATTTGCCATATTGACAATCTCACTCACTTTACTGTTTTCAAAGGGGTAAAATCTACAGTTTCTTGGCACATTCTCGCATAGAATAGCCTTCGTTTCTAAGAACAAGGACAGACTGTCGAGTTTCAAGAACGTTCTCCATTTCTGGATTGACTCCACAAATGTGAAGCTCCAGATTCTCAACCTGCTGAGAGGAAGATCAGTTTTATAGCTTCTTTAACCAGCTAAACAGTTTCCAGCCATGATAATATGATCAAACAAGACTTTTACAATCATCCATTATCCTTCTGACTCAATTAGCAAACACATTGTACATTATTAATTATTGTACATTATTACAACACTGGATTGACAGTTTCTGGAAATGTTCCTCTACACATTTATGAAGATATTGCACCAAAACCTGACATTTACTAGTAGAATAGTTTTTTTACCACAATAGCAAGGTATGGTGCATTTCTGATTAGTTTGAGGTTATAAAAAGTCTAAACATGTCATCCGCACAGTAACCACGCCCGTTTTGAAATATGAGAAGAGGCGGGGCCTTTGCTTGATCAGGGTGGGTGGATCCGACCTTCAATGGTTTCTCATGCACATTTTTGCCAGTACAACATATTATTTAACATGAAGATAAAAAACATTAATATATAATAAAAAATACACTAAAAATAATGACATGGTAAGAATAAAATACAATAAATTGACTCGAGAGATCCAGGTACTGTACAGTGACCAAAATACACTTAAACACATACACGTCTTTTTGCTGTGAATTGTTGAATTAGTTTAACTGAAAATATGATTGTATATAAATATCTATAAATATATAAAGACCAATGACCAAGATATGACCAATGGTTACACTTTTCTTTTTACTCTTTTAAGACATATATATGCTATGAGAATGATGAGTCTGGAGTATTTTGTGAGAGATGGGGATAGCGGAAGTCTATTTGTGATGGTCAGATTGGTAGAAGTGTGTGTCGGAGTCACAGCAGCCTTTACTCACTAACCTCGCTGGCTTCTGAACCCATTTCTGGACTAGAGAGGTCAGCAGAATCCGGTGATGACAGCAGAAAGTGACAGCGATGAGATTGGAAAGACTAGTTGACCTTTCAATGACACTGAGGAGAAAACTACGAGAGAAGCAGACTGATGAGATTTGAGATGGGCTTCTCTATAGATATAAAACATCGGGCCTATAGATATTTTTGTAGGTTTCCGTGTTTTCCTTTCCTTGTTTAAAAAAAAAAAGTTACGTAAACACACACACGCAGACATTCATTTTGGACTTGGGCAGAAAGTGAAATCCAATGTATTTTTAGAATTTATGTGAGCTAAAAGCAATTTTTTTAAAGAATTTTCCTCGTAATGACACATTAGTAACGCTCTATAGTTTAAGTTCACAAATGACAAAATGTGTGCAGTTTTTTGGATACGTCGCCATTTATGTCAACTCAAGTCGTCTTTATTTGTAAAGCACTTTAAAAGACTGATCTGAATGCTTAAAATAAATACTAACTTGAAATAAATATTATTTTTATTAAATTAAAAATAAAACTGTAAACACGAAAGGACAAACTGAATAAACCTGTCTGTCTCTGTCTATCTATCTGTCTGTCTCTCTCTCCATCTGTCTCTCTCTCTCTCTCTCTCTCTCTGTCTGTCTCTCTTTCTCTCTCTCTCTCTCCATCTCTCTGTCTCCCTCTCTCTCTCTCTCTCTCTCTCTCTCTCTCTCTCTCTCTCTCTCTCTCTCTCTCTCTCTCTCTCTCTCTCTCTCTCTCTCTCTCTCTCTCTCTCTCTGTCTGTCTCTCTCTCTCTCTCTCTGTCTCCCTCTCTGTCTCTCTCTATCTCTCTCTCTCCGTCTTTGTCTCTATCTCTCTGTCTCCCTCTATCTCTCTCTCTCTCTCTCTCTCTCGCTCTCTCTCTATCTAATGCAATAATTGATTGATGATTTTGTGTACAACTAATGTAATGAAGCTCTACTAAAATGTAATGCCCCCCCCCCCCCCACACACACACACACACAATACCGTGATATAACACCGATACCGTCTGGACACTAGAAAATATCGTGACACGACTTTTCACTCCCATCGCCCACGTCTACTCACAGGTAACGTTACTCACGCTGCTCGACGGCAGGAACGTTTTCTCCCTCATCTTAAGCAACAGCCGAACGCACAACAGTTAAGTTAAAGGCCGGAAATGACCCCAGCGACCCAACATTTGTGGGAAAGATTATGAAACGGGGAAAAAAACGAAGGAGCGGAGAAGAAACGGCTGTTTAAAAAAAAAAAAAAAAAGCAAGCAAGCAAGTAGAAAAGAAAGAAAATATTTTCCTCCTTCAAGAAGACGCGGCGAGGATTAATGGGAACGAAATGAAAGGCTCCCGTGTGCCAGACGGTTGGAAACCAGGCGCCGCACCGACCACCTGACACCGAGCGGCTGCGCTGTTATTTCAGGAGCCGATCCGCCGTCTTTGTTTTAGTTGCGCGAGTCGAGTCGTTCGTGGGAGGCGCGGGAAATTTATTTTGGCCCTGGAGAAGAATAAAAGCGAAGGATTAGCGGGTCGTTAATGCGCAGTCAATTCTTGGGTTGTAACGAGTCTCTCGCGCCTTCAGGTTTATTTATATTTGCTGTAGTGATTTGCTGCGTATGTATTTCTAATGGTTTAGCCGATCGCTTGAGCTGATGATTAAATATAGACAGTGTTGCTTTTGTTTGGCTAGATTCATCTCGACTCATATGTTTCGTGGAACAGTTGTAAAGTGGCATTACGCTTCTTCGATGAAACGTGTTTTTTTTTATGCGAATCGGAACTCAAATTCAGACTGTCGTGTTGTGTCCACTGCTCACAGAGGATCGAGTCATTGTAAAGCACTTTTTGTTTTTGCAAAAAGTCAATTGCATGATGATAATGAAATATTAAGTGTTTGAAACAACACTGATACATCTAGTAGGTACCGTTTTTTGTTTTTTTACCTAGATTACTAGTTCGGCTGTGTTAATTTTTTGTCAGTGTATGTGTAGTTATAATAGGAACAGTTGTTTTACTTTTAGATTTTTTTTTTTCATTTATTGAGAAACAATGTATTTTTATTCAAAGTAACTAATTTTATTTTTAAATCGAATTTTTAAATCGTGTGGTTAACTTGCTACAACTAGGCACAGCCACCGATAAACTATTAGTTAAGTTCCGTATTTACGCAAATAAGTAACATTTTTTTCCTAATTTTAGTGGCTCAAAAACGTGCAGGTTCTTTATAGCTGCCGATTTAAAAAAAAAAAAATGCACATACTAATTTTTTCACTTTTCAAGTGAGAAGCAATTGCAAATAAATTAAAATACTTTTATTTACTTTAAAAACTGGAGTGCAAAGGCTCTTGGGAACGGCTGAGAATTCTGGGAGTTCCGATAACTAGAATAATCTTTTTTTTTATCCATTAGTCAAGTAAAACTATCGAAATGAGATTAGTCACAAGTTAGATTTGTTAAATAAAGACAAAAAATAGTGTTTTAAGATAAAATGTACGTAATTGAGCCAGAAATGTAAAAAAAAATTGGAATTTTTCTTTTGTGAAAAATCAGGCGGGGTGCTTGTATTTGCGTAAAGACGGCAGTTATTAACTAAGTTAGAAAGCTGAATTTGTTTTTCTGAAACAACTGATAAAGAACATAAATGACTGATAAGTACTTAAACCATTAGTAATGTATTCACAGTTAATGCATTTTGCTGCTCGATTATACTAAAATTGTTTTTACCCAAATATAACTACCCCTTTTTTCCCGAATTTTCAACATTCAAAAAACGTGGAAGGTGCTTATAATGGCCGATTTCAAATATGCGCGTAAATATAAGCGCCCATTTTACCATATTTCAAGTTAGGAACAATCACAAATAAACGGAAACATGTTTAAAAAGAAAAGTGGAAAACGACAACTTTTTGTTATCCATTATTCAAGTAAAACAATCAAAATGATACGAGTCACGAAAAAAAATTGTATTTTCAAGATAATATTAACGTAACTGAACCAGGAACGTTAATAAAAAAAATATAATCAGGGGGTGCTTATAGTCATGTAAATACGGTAATAAATACGGTTTGTCGCGGCTCTAATAAGTGACTTTTATTGGCTGGTGTAGCTGCAACATTCAAATGAATTTCCATAAGCAGAAACAAGCCTGAAGTTTGTTCTGGTGTTTTAATGAATCACAGGCTGTTTTACTGTTTGAACAACCCCTGGGTCGCTTATAAGCCGATCCCCTTCGCCTTTACCGGCTTGATTTATGTACGTTTCTGGAGCCTCGGCAGCATATTGTAATCGGAAAAGCACATTAAGAGTTTCGAAATGATCCAATAAATGCGGCAAATGTTGTTTTGCATTGCCACACACTGGTTGGAGGAACGGCTCCATTCCTCATCTACGGCTTTACTTTCACTCTCCATCATCAGTCTTCAACTAAACGCCAGCACCGTGTCCTCTGAGATCTCCTCAGGCATTAATGCTTTTCTTTTATGACGCTTTACGTGTTCACCAGCAGCTTGTAATATGTTGTCACGTTTACTACCGCTGCATTACTCCATGAATCCTTGTTATGTAATACGACAACTTGTTAAGATTTTATTAGTTGTTTATTTGTACGTTTCTTTTGTTTGGTTGGTGGGGCAAGTTTTGAGTTTAAATGAATCATTATCAGTGTCTTTAAGTCCAGACTTTTGTCCTCCGATTTTACTTTATTAACCGTTCACAATCTTTATCCAATTTTCAATCTATTATTTTACGAACTTTGTTTTTCAGTGTTCCAATCATGTTTTTCCCAGTCAAAATGCGGTAACAAGTAAATGAAATACAAGGATGAAAAAAAAATTTATGAAATAAAAATTTGTGTTCTTTTGTGCATGTAATTTCCTACGATCCAGTGTTTTTTAGTCCAGATGTGTGTAATCTGTATCGTAATCCTCACTTTGATTATTGAAAACAGTATTTATTATCCGTTTATAAAGTTTATACAATTTTCATCTATTATTTTACCTATTAAATTAATTTTTTTCAGCGTTTCAACCTTTAGCCAGTTTTTTTTTTCTCTCAGTCAGTGTTCCAATCATGTTTTTCTCAGTCAAAATGCGGTAAGAAGAAAATTTTACACAAGTATGAAAAAAAAAATTATGAAATTAAAATTTGTACAATCCAGTGTTTTTTAGTCCAGATGTGTGTAATCTGTATCGTAATCCTCACTCTGATTATTGAAAACAGTATTTATTATCCGTTTATAAAGTTTATCCAATTTTCATCTATTATTTGACAAATTAGATTTTAATTTTTTCAACTTTCCAACCTTTAGTCAATTTCTGGTAAAAAGGAATGCTGCTTTACATTAGCTTCGAAATTAGTATTGCTACTCGGTTCAGAAATATAGATGAGAAATCTGTCAAAGAAACACACTGAATAACCAAAATAAACAACTACAATATATCAAAACATGGTCAAAAATATAGAAAGGGTTTAAATGTAACACAAAGAGCACAAGAAAATTAAAAGCATTGAGTTTCTCTAATGCTGCGATGGAGAACATGGTGAACTTTTTTGGAACTTTGGGACGTGTCATTTCATATTTGGTAGCAGTGACGTTTCAGATTGTAATCGCTATTTGTCCACGACGAGGAATCCTCCAGACAGAGAGAAAGTGTTGTGGTGCAATAGCTCTCGTCTTTCATCAGCAGTTAAAACGCATCATTAATACGACCTTTTTTTTTTCTCTCCCCTACCGTCTAATTGTATAATAGAAGCGCTCTCTCCGTCTTTAATGCTGCCCTCTATGTGTAATCAAGCTGATCGTCCCACTGCTTCTGATGAACACTAGACTTTAATTAACTACACTACAACCATTTGTTCCGCTGATTAAAGGATCTTGTATCTCGCCGCGTCTTTGTGTAATAATCTCTGTTCTATCTCTAAATGCACAGAAACATACGGACACTGTCTAGTGCGCTACACTGGGAAACACTAGTTCTACTACACTGGACACTTTTTAGTGCACTACACTTCAGGAAACACAGGTTCTGGTTTGGAGATTTTGCAGAACTTTTGCCTTTATTTTACTTTACTTTACTTCACTTTATCTAGCAGACGCTTCTGTCCAGAGAGATATTACAATTTTTTTTCTACAATTCCACAATTTTTCCTGCTCACCCTGGGAATCGAACCCTGGAATTTCAAACACCAGCGCTCTACAGACTGAGCTACTGGGAAAACTGATATAAATGTATATGAATATGAACGTTTTAACTCAAACTTATTGAAATTCGCATATTTAAGGCGTCGTCTTTACAAGAGTTCAGAGTCAAAAAGCATAACACAGTTGGTATGCAAAACGCAAAAATAGAGAGAGAGAGAGAGAGTGTGAGAGAGAGAGAGAGAGAGAGAGAGTGAGACTTGTTTCTAGTCATTCTGTAGAGACATAACAATACATCTACTTGAACATTAAAATGTAAATATTGTAATGCAGTAATTATTAATATTTGGCAGTGAAATTTCAGCCTGTAAAATAAAGCTGGTGTTTTGCAGCATTAGAAGAGCAATTCTGTAAATATATTGGAGAATGTGCAGATCCATGTAAAAAAAAGAAATTAACAATTGTGCATTGCCTACATTTAGTGCCACGTTTTAACCGAATATTGATCACAAAACACTATAGACTTGTGCTTTTTTGTCGTGAAATTTCCGGTCAAACACCATTTATGAAAACGAGTGAAAATTAAACGAAGCTCAAATTAGCACTGATCATGAGTGAATGAAAAACGATAAATGGATTTGTCATAACACTGAGATTAACCACAAATTCTCAAGCCTTTTTTTTTACTTGTTTTCTGTTTTGTGCCGTTTTAATTTTGTGTTTCCCACTTGACACGAGTTCGATTATATTATTGTATTTTTTCGTTTTCCAGAGTGGAACGTCATGCTCACTTGAACCCCGGCCTGTTCTGTTCTGAACGATAAACGCCTGAATCGCTCTCTCGTTTTATTTTGCCTTTTCTGCCCCAGAACTCCACCCCCCCCCTCCTCTACAGTGCAGCCCATTGGCCTCTTCCGAATATTTAATCAAGGTTAAATAAGATGATTGTGATGTGCATTTTGATGAGAACCCCCCTATTGCGCTCCCTGACATGACCTTACTCTCCAAAGGACGGCGCTCTTCCTCCTCCTCCTCCTCCTCCTCCTCCTCTAAATGCCATTCTGGAGAGCGTCCAGGTGTTTCATAAAGTGACCATGATGCATTTGTCACTCTCGCTCACACGTGTGTGCTCTCGGATTATCGGGCGGGAGAGAAATGTAAAGTCTGATGGATGGCTGCAGAGCGGCCGAGTATTCCAGACGTGGACTAAAGACAGCAGCTGTCTGAAAAGTTGAAGCCAGATGAGAAAGTTCAAAGCCGGAGAGTGATCAATGAATCAAAGGTGGAGGGGGGGGGGGAAACGAAAAATCAAAGGCGCATCGTTCCTGATGCCTCTCCGCTTGACTCGGCAGGTTCTTAGTCATGAAAAGCAAATATAGAGAGAGAGAGAGTCTGTGTTCACACCTGCCTGGGCTTCGATTGGAACTGATGGTGCTTTCACTCCAGGACAGTCGCATCATTTGCTTCCTCCTGACCAGACTGAGAAGATTGTTTTTGTCTACAGATTCATTTTCAGTCCACAAATATCTCGTTTACGCCAATAATACGTAGGCACACTTTTGTTTCAAATTTTCAACGCTCAAAAACTTGCAGGGTGCTTATAGACGCATATTTGAAATATGCGCGTAAATATATAGTAAGCGCCCATTTTTCTGTGTTTCAAGTCAGGAACAATCACAATTAAACATCGTCTTTATGCAACATCGTGTGTGCATCTATATAATGTTAAACAATGGTCGGTAGGCAGACGTGCTACAGTAGAAGCTTTTATTGGCTCAATAACAGAATTAAAGTAACATTAGACACATCACAACACTTAACAGTTACAAAATAATACTGGAAGTAGTAAGATTAAACTAAATACAGTACTATACTTTATATTACAACAAACAGAGACTGCAAACCACGACCGGGTTAGCTTAGCTTAGCAGAAACAGTCGAAAATGAAGAACACGAGCAAGAAATAAAAAAAAATCAGACACAATCAAAACGCTGGGTGGCTGCACAGGGGATAATAATCCTTCCTCTTCACACGGCGTCAGATAAACAGAGAGATTGAAACAGACCTGAGCTTGAAACAATTGATCTGAGCATGTGCGGAGTCTGACTGGAGAGCAAAGGATCTTGGGAAATGAAGTCCTGATGACTAGAATCAACTTTTTGTTATCTATTATTGAAATAAAATATGTTTGTTAATCACAGAAAAAAAATTTTATTCAAGAGAATATTAACGTAATTGAACCAGTGGGGGTGCTTATAATCGCTTAAATACAATAATCTATTTCAAGAAGTGAGTTAAATACTGTAAGCATTGATGTTAAAAAGTCAGCCGTCCATTGACCAATTACCAAACAGGGACATTCGTGAACAGAATGGGTTTTTTTCCGCAAGATAATACATTTCTGAAGGTCAAATCAATGTATCGTTTGTTGGAAGTGTTTCGTTAAAAAAAAGAAAGAAACATCTGCAGTTTTATGTCTTTTCCATGAGCTGTGACATGTGGCATCTGCCCAAATGTCTACGAGGCGTCACATTTCCCACAAGCTCCATATTGAGCCACAACTCATCCTGGCATTGCCATGTAGTGAATGCAAAACTTCCGAATGCAAAAAATTGATTTGTACCGCTTTATATATAATTTCTTGGGCAGACGAGGTGAATATCGCCATCTTTAGGCTGCTGAAGGTAATGGACGCTATTTGTGAATTAGAAACGCAAATTAGGGAAAAGTGATTGAGACTGACTTTTTGTTCTTTTTATCTATATATATATATATTTTTTTTGTGTTTTTATTGCTTTGATTGCTAGATTTGACTAGGTCATTTGAAAAGTAGATTGCGAACTGAAAATGTGTGGGCAGCCTTAGGTCCTAAATGTCATAATTGAGCGATTGTGAATTTAAAAAAAAAATTTCTTTTAGCTGATTTTACTGAAGTTTAAGCTTCAATTATCGAGGAAAGTATATTTGTTTTACCACAAAAACTTGGCTATTTATCAACATCCGTTATCCCTGCGAGTGTCTTTGCAGCGAACCACAAACTTTGCCACACTTGGCTTACAATTTTTGAAAGCAATGAAAGCAAACCTCAGCAAACCAAAAGCAACAACCATTGCCTTTCATCCAGACCATTCGCAAGTGAACTTCTAAACGTACCTGGTGTAAAAACACCCAAAGACTTTGATATCTTCCGCTGGAATATACTCGGACTCTTTGTCCCTTTGTTTTAACTGCCGGACAACATGAGGTTTGCTCTGGTCAGGCTCCAGTCAGGAAGTGGATGATATATGGCTGCAAATTCCAGTGGTTTAGGTTAACACATTAATAACAGGCCTAGCACTGGGACTGGAAAATAACTCTAACCAAAGACACATGGTAAATATTTTCATTCCCGTTTAAATTATACGTCTGCCCGACTTAAGAGTCCCGTTCCCCTACAAATTCAAACTGCTGTTTATGTTCCGAACCAAATTAAAGCCATGCTGCTTTTCTCTCACGTTTGCAAGCAGGCAGATGGAGATGGTAGATTTAGTAGATTTCGTCCTACAGCACAGCTCTCAAAGCTTAATTATAAGGACTGAACGACTGTACACAAATACTGTAACTAGGTGTGTCAAAATGTTGAGTTTTAAATCAGAATCGATCGAAACTCGTGCTTGATCTCAATCGTCGAATCAAAAAATGGAATCGCCGATACTGCCACGCCCCCATGTCACGTGGCTAGCGAAAAAATAACGTTGACAATGTTCAAGTCGTCGGCAAAAAAACTCCGGTTTTAGGCATTTAATTAGCGTTTAAAATACAAAGTAGAACGCATCTCACATTTGCGGTGATACACTCCTTAAGTTTATTTTGTGTAGGTTTCCAAATGACTGAACATATAAGTTATTGTTACATTAAGGTGTTAAGTAAAATGTGTTAAAATAGGGTTTTGGGTTAGGCTAGCGACTTTGCGTTGGAACGAAATTCGCTATCTAAATAAACTTTGAACTTGAACAATATAGTGTTACTAAACATTTGAATTCTGACAATGTGGTGTGTGCTACACTGCGAACAAAAGTCAGATGTCGTTACATTGCACACAAGTCCAAAAATGGTGTAGCTTATGCTTTCAAATTGTTCATTCTTAAATTGAGAATCGAATCGAACCGTTAAATCGAAAATGTAATCGAATCGAGGGTTTGGAGGATCGTGACACCCTCAACCATCCGAGTCTCTTCCGCAGCCCAATCTGCTCTTAATCAGTGTGACCAATGTGGCCATTTTTGAGGAGACGAACTGACTGTGGCAGTTAATTCTTTTGACTTTTTCCCTGCCTTGGTCGTCTTGACTTTCCGAGAGAACAGAAGATATTCAATAAATGGTGTCCTCAATGTTTAATTTCATGCTTGAAGACTTCCAAATGCCTCTTCGACGGCCTGGCGGAGAGATTTCTGCACATTCTGACCTGTCCATGTTTAATTAATTTGCTGAAGCTTTGTTCCCTTTTAAGTCGTCTTTTCTTTACCTTTGTGCCGTCTTTAAACATCATTGCCAACTCCATTATTTGACCTACTTGCAAACAATTGCACTGAGTGTTCCCTTCAAATGTCTTGACAACTGTTGATCCCGAAGTGAATGTTGTTAGCGAGCTAGGCTTTGGAAGTTTTTCGTTTAGGAAAATAATTTCAGAGATACCTTTGAATCAGGGATGTAAGGTACTTGAGTAAATGCACTTGGTTACTTTACTTAAGTATGTTTTTGGCTACTTTGTACTTGCACAGAGTATAAAAAATATAAGCAACTTTTACTCTCTACTCCGCTGCATTTGTGATTGAGTAGCAGTACTTTTCACTCCACTACTTTTGAACGAACATTTCTCGTTACTCGTTACATTGTAATTGTGCGCGACAGTCCGGAATCAATTTATACCGCGGTTAATTTCTTGGGCGGATGAGGTGAATATCGCCATCTTTAGGCTGCTGAAGGTAATGGAGGCTATTTGTGAATTAGAAACCACATGAACGCGAATTAGGGGGCGTACAAATTTGTTTTATAAATGGTATTATATAATTAATAACTTTATATAATACAGATAATATATAATTTACTAATCAGATTAATCACTTTATTTTATTTTATATCTACTTGCAAATTTAAGTGATTGAGAGTGACTTTTTGTTCTTTTTATCTACTTTGTTCTACCAGTTTTGAAACATTGAGTTTAAATTCTGTTTCTGTCTTGGAAAACAATAGTTTGTTTTCACATTTCTTTTTTTTTGGGCCTATATTGAGCATGAATTAAAAAAATACTTCTTAATACTCTTAAGTTCTTTTAAAATTGGATACTTTGCTACTTTGACTCAAGTCTTTTGGAAATTGGTGACTTGTTACTTGTATTGGAGTAATTTTTACAGTAAGTATCTGTACTTTTACTCAAGTACGGCTGTCCGGTACTCTTCACACCCCTGCTTTAAATATCGGTGGCTCTGTCAAAGGTTGTCTTCAGTATCCCTCTTTACTCGAGGTGAATGATGAATCGATGGCGGGTTCTCACCATTTGCCCTTGTGCTTAAGACAATGTGCGGTCATCTCAGCTCTCACTTAGGCCGTGATTAATAGATTCCATTTATTTATGGGCTGCGCTTAAGAACGCGTCCCGTATCTTATTGTCTGCAGGTGGCCGAGATGCCTTTCGGAATCATGGTTGCGTCCTATCACGCGTTTGACAAATCGACGTATTAAAAACGGACTGTCTGCGTTTTGATGCGTTTTTTCGGCCGCCTGATGAGAATTTCAAAAAACGTTTTTTTTTTTTTTTCAGGCATTACCAATTCAGATGGAGCCTATTACCCTGTCTTAAGCGCCGACGTGACCCTCGCGATGATCACGTTGACCCTTTTTAGCATGAAATCGGCTCTACAGGTCCCGCTCGGGAGTGTAGTCGGCTGTGGAAAGTAACTTTTTAAGTAACAATTTTGTGGTTTTGCGGGTAATGGATCTTCAGTTGGATGGATTGTGCGCTCGATTCTTTTCCTCGCTTCTGCGGGCTCAAACGCAAGGCCCGTCCGGAGAAGGTCTTCCCGATCTCCTGAGAGCAGAAGCTTTCACTCCGGATTGATTCGGCGAATGGATGTGACAAGGGAACTCCATTTCTGCCCGCCTTTCCACACTAGTCCACGGCGAGCGACCTTCATATTAGTAGGGGAAGGTGATAATCTTTAGGCCTTCTCTCCGGTGGTTTCTGGATGGAGGGACATATTTCTGAATTCCAGGCAGCGACGTCGAGAGGTTTGAGCTGCTGAAGGACAGTTTAAGGACGTGAGGATTGGCGTGGAGCCCTTATGCTTCGCCGGAGTGAACCTGTGGAGCCGGGTTTGAGCAAGAAAAAGAGCCCGTTTTTCACCTTGTTAGAGCGGCTCAGGATTCAAAAACCTCCAGGGTTTGAATGTGAGCAGTCGGCGAAGTCACGGTACATGAATCCCAGCTCGGAATAATGGTTTATTCAGAAATCAACACAGAGTTCCTTCAAGCGCCAAGTGCCTGGAAATTCTGCCGCTTCATCATTACTGACACAAAAGTCGATCGCTTTTGAATGGTAATTTCATTCGATTAGCATAAATTAATGGCATTAGTGTGGTTGGTGACTTGTAAGTGACACGTCAACTAAAAAGTGTGACTCGTAGCCTTTAGTGTTACAATTTTAGTTTGAATTATACATTTTAGCAATTTAGATTATGGATTTAAAACAACGCGATGAAGGAATAGTGATTAACAGTTGTAGCTGATGTTTAGCATTCATTTTTTATTTTTTCTGTTTTCCTGCACTCAGTTGTAACTATCTTTAGACATTTTTCTTGTTTTTTTTTTTGTGATTTTGTAAATATGGCATCCATCATCTTGAACTAGGTACGTGTGATAGACTTTGTGAATTTCTCACTCGGATTGTGAATCTGTCTGTCTGTCCGTTTTTTTTTTTTTTGTCCGTCATTGATTACTGACACACAAGTCGATCGTTTTTGAATGGTAATTTCATTCTATTAGCATAAATTATTGGCATTAGTGTGGTTGGTAACTTGTAAGTGCCACATCAACTAAAAAGTGTGACTTGTAGCCTTTAGTGTTACAATTTTAGTTTAAATTGTACGTCTTAACATTTTAGATTATGCATTTAAAACAAGGAATAGTGATTAACAGTTGTAGCTGATGTTTAGCATTCTTTTTACACTTTTCTGTTTTCCTGCACTTGAGATTTTTTTTTTGTTTTTTTGTGATATTGGAAATATGGCATCCATCATCTTGAAATAGGTACGTGTGATAGACTTTGTGAATTTCTCACTCGGATTGTGAATCTATCTATCTGTCTGTCTTGCCATTTGCATATTGATTTGTCTGTCTATCTCTTTTTCTGTCTGTCCATCCGGTGTCTCCTCACAGGAAACGTCTGACATCTTACCGCTAGACGAAGACGTCCAGACACCTTTTCGTTTTTCTTCTCTGTCGTCTTTGTCTCAGCTGAGGCGGATGGGCACGTCTACAAACCCTTCACTCACACACAGATGCGTCTAGAACGCTGACACGTTCCTCCACACACATCCGGGGTCACGTCGGGAGAACTCGTCACAACCACCATTTCCAATGCAAACGGAGAAGGCGGCTGAGGTTTTTCCACTGATTCGAAGGCCTCCCTCCTCCGCACGTCTGTCTCTCCTACAAGCCATTCCAGCTCCTGAAGATAGAGCACTCTCCACGGGCTCCTTGGGTTGTGAAGCTGCTGTGTCTGCTGCACACGCTCAGGCCAGATGTTTTCCTGAGAGCCGGCTCTCCTTAACCTCCAGACTGAGGATTAAACCCGCTCTTTCCGCTTTTTGTCTTTCTCTTTTCACAACATGTTCTAGCGTGAACTGCTCCCTTGTGAGGCACTCGGGGCTAAACTCTTTACAGCCAGCACGGCCTCCTGAACCTCTCGCTGACCCGGAGCTCCGGCTCGGTGGGATCATCTTGTTCTTTGAGTCTGGAGTTGGACCTTCTCCCGTTCATATCGCTGCTCCTTTGTGGTAGAATTCTCTTTAAATGAATTTGCCGAGTTGAGATTGAAGTCAACGTGCGGTTGGAAAAATGTAGGAGCTGAGAGAATAAATATTTACTCAATTGAGTAAAACCTCCTGTTGGGTTAGTTTCAGAGGAACATCTAGAAAGTGCACGGGTCAATTTGACCCCGGGGACTTTTATTATGCATATAAGTGTCATAAACCAAAAAGTTCCCAAAACTGTGTGTGTGTGTGTGTGTGTGTGAGAGAGACAGCGGTGTATTATGTCTCATTGTTGCAAATAATCAAATAGTATTTGATCTTTCTGACTCTTTTTATCTTCCATTTTGTCTAATTGGGGGTCAAATTTGTCCTAAAGGGTCAAATTGACTTATCTTTGTAACAAAATCATGTAGCGGTCGTTACAAATATGTCAACTGAAACATTTTTTGTTTATATGTAGATTACACTAAATAAGACAAGCAGGATACGTTTGAAAGTGAAGAACATACTTTTGAGTTATCTTTTATTTTTAAACGTTTAACACGGGTCAATTTGACCCAAACACAATCTATGTAATTTAAACATGTAGCGTGGTGTTACAAATATGTGAAGTGAATTTTTATATTTTGTTATATGATGATTACACCAAATTAAAGTAGGCAGGAAAAGTTTCAAAGTGGAAAAAATACTTTTGAGTAAGAAGTATACTTTTAAGAAATGTCTTCACTTCATATACATTACACAAACCGTTAGTTTACCTGATTAGGAGAACATTTCTGTTTACTCGTTTCAACTCTCATCCCACTTTCCCTTACTTGCAAATTGTTTCGGTGTTGAAACTGGGCGAAGAAATGTTGTGTCCAAAACCTTTTATGACCATTCTTTTGCCTGAATTGCTGTACTTTGTAAAGAAATAAAACACACAACATGATGATTAAAGTGCGTTTCAAAATCTCCAAGCAGCAAGCGCAGACCGAGACAAACTTCAAAGTCGTTTCTTTCCGATATCATCTTTATTCCGAAGAGAAAAGAGCGTAGAAAAGACGCGATCGTAGACATAACAAACTGTCACGCCACCATACGTATCTCCAAAGTCTAGTTTATTAAACACACAAATACACACACACACACACACACATTCTATGAAGATGGCACCTTGACCTATTCGCATTTTAAGCTTATTTAATATTAAACGTTAAAGGCATTTCAAAGCTTATTGTCTTTAACATCCGGGGTTCCGGTGATGGAAAAACAACTCCTAATTCTCACATGGAAGTTGAAGCAATCCTGCAGAATAATTCCACTCTGGTTTGATCACAACATGTCGGCCTAAAGACTAAATACGAAAAAAGACTGAAAACAGATGTGTTACTAAAAGAGATACAGAGAGATTACATGGAATCCTACATGAAACTGGTAAATATTTCGCTTTGAGCAGTGTCTTTTTCTCTGACTCGTCTCGACCTTCTCACACACTCCGCAACGTCTCCGGATGAGAAAAATTCCCACATCTTCTTCACGCACAATAGCGGCGTTCTAGTCCAATCCAAAGCCCATCACGTCTCCGCACTGTAGCCGTGAATCACCACAAAGAGCTGGAGATGATTCAAATGGGATCCGTTACAAACAAAACCCAGATGAAATGCGCAAATAGATTGTGCGTATTGAGCCAGTGGAATCATCGCCGGCTTTCCACACAGGCGATTGTCTGTAATGTGAAGCCTCAAACCAATTTCTTTCCCTCTCAGTCGTGATATTTTTCCCCGCAGGAGCGTCTCTAACGTCTTTTTTTCTCCTCCTCGGCTTGTGTGATGTGGTAAACGTTACACATTCCGGATGAAACGGATCAACTCCCGACCAAAGAATTCCGACGATGAGCTCCGACCTCATTAACATTTCCGGGAAGAGCAGAGCAATGACCTTGTTAACATCTCCGCCGTAATTAATTAATCCACACGAGTGCGGAATCTTTGCCGATCCCTGCCAGCGCGGCCCACTCGGCTCCGGAGCGAGTGATGGATGGAGGGTGGAGAAGAGGCGAAGCGCTGTCAAACTCTCAGGTCATCAGCATGGGGCACGGAGGACAGCGGTTGGTTAAAAGCTTTCTGGAGGAAATTCCGTCCGTACATATTTGTTCTAAAATGTCATCTTTTTTTCACTCTAAACGTTTTTTCGGACAGTTTCTTTATTCACAATACTGTCTTTACGCGAATATTAGCACCCATTTTTTTTTTTTTCAGTTTTAGCATCTCAAAAACATGGGGGGTGCTTATAAATGGTTTTGGAAATTTCGTCATTCTAAAATTTCGTCTTTTTTGGACAGTTGGTCTTTATTCACAATATCGTCTTTACGCAAATATAAGCACCCGTATTTTTTTCCAATTTTAATGGCTCAAAAACGTTGGGTGCTTATAAAAAGCTTTCTGGAGGAAATTCTGTCTGTACACATTTATTCTAAAAAGCCGTCTTTTTTGGACATTTAGTCTTTATTCACAGTACCGTCTTTCTTTTTTTTTTCTTCCAATTTTAACGGCTCAAAAACGTGGGGGGTGCTTACAAAAAGCTTTTTGGGGGAAATTCCATCTGTACACATTTATTCTAAAACATTGTCTTTTTGTGGACAGTTAGTTTTAATTCACAATACCGTCTTTACGTGAATATAAGCACCCGTTTTTTTTTTTGTTTTTTTTTTCCAATTTTAGCATCTCAAAAACGTGGGGGGTGCTTATAAAAAGCTTTCTGGAGGAAATTCCATCTGTACACATTTATTCTAAAATGTCGTCAATATTTGGACAGTGTTTAAATGGAAATGCTTCACATGTATGTTTGTTTTTGTTTTTTCGCCTGCAATTTTCAAGTTTTCGGTTGAAATTTTTTTTTCCGCTTCGGATTTTTCGTTTTTTTTTTTTTTTTCCCGTTTAGATTTCTGGCCCAAGTTTCACGTGGGGGCGGTCCTTCTCTGATTGGCTGGTGAAAATGTGTAGTATTGTCACAAAATGATCAATCGTGATGACTTTAGTCGGAATAACCTCATTTGTGAACGCTACAAATAATGAAAAGATACTTCTACAAATAATGCTCAAGGTTTCAGAATTCCTGATAACTATTGTCAGCGAGTGAAGTCTTCGCCGGCGGTTTAAATCGAAAAAGCACTAAAGAACAAGTTTTGTCTGGAACTTTTTTGGCTTCGAGACAAATGAAGACGCAGGAAGCCGATGGATCATTATACAAGCGCTGATACTAAATCGCCTCAAACACCTCGTGTACCGGGAAAGAATTTTATAGAAAGAATTTCGAGAAGTTAGTAACTGTTTCATTATTAACACAAGTGTTTTGAAGTCACGTTTTGCCCCGTTAACGCATTGAACAACAGTTCGCCTCATAGTGAGAAACGTCAGACCAACGTATTTGACCAGAGATTATTATAATAATACTAGAGTCTATAAAATGTAATCCTAGTAATCTCAGCAATCGTGTGAAGCACGTTTTAACTTTACAGTATTTACAGTAGATGACTAAGCGCTTAATGTTTTAATATTTCGTGTTAAGCATCAGAAGGATTCTGAGGAACAACAATCTTCTGTGAAAACTCACTCGTGTCCTTCTGCCACACTACCAGCCTTTTTTTTTTTTGCAAAACAATTAAAATATTGTACTTTTTTTTATTGGTTTAAAAAGCTTTTGAGCTTGTATTTTTGAGTATTAACTTGGGTATTTTTTCTAATGGAAAATTCAAAAGATAATGCAGTTTTATTTATTTTTGCCCTTTATTTTCTCGAGAATCCTTATTCAGACACATATTCATGTTCCAGTCTTGTGTATATTTTTTGTAACGAAAAAAAGCAAAAAAAAAAAAACACAAGGCCGTAACAGTTGCAGTATTTTCCCATGGTATCGCAAATGGTAACGATACTTTTCTAACTATCGTATCAAAGTTTCTATTTTCAGCATCAAATTCAAATTCTATTTGTCACTTACGCATTATTTTCCAAAAACGTGCAGTGAAAAGTGTTTCTACAATCGTACGGCGTATAAACATAGTGGGGGGGGGGTGCGATAGAAATAAAAAGATAAAAGATAAAAAGCAATAAAATACACAAAAAATTGAGATGAAAATAAAAATGAACAAATAGGATAGGATAATACTTTATTTATTTAGTTGTTTTGTACATCAGCAGCAAAAAGTTTTGTTTAACAGAAAAACAAATAGGGACAATTTAAACTTAGAGGATAAAAATGCGATTGATATTGGTGCCACTCTCATCAGTATTCAGGGTTAAAGAGGATGATGAATCATTATGTCTTCAGCGTGCCACACTGGTCAAGTTGTTTGTCGAAGGCTTTTTTTTTTCCCGCCGCTCTATGAAGAGCAAAGGAAAGCCAGACCTCAGGCTGTCGGCCTATCAGGCGCCAGCACATTGCCGCTCTCACGCGCTGAATGCAAATGTGGTCAGGTGATTGGGAGGCGGCTTCAGATCTCCCCGGCGAATCATACAGGGGTTATCGGGATGACATCATTCATGACCACACCCATCACAGAGGAGTGATCTGGATGATGTCATCAATGAGAACTTTAATCATGACTTAATTGCTCATGATGACTTTGTTAGTGTCAACACTATTCATGACATCACTGATCTCGATGACATCACCAATCTTGATGACATCATTCATGACATAATCTATCAAAAAGTCGTAATTTTGATGTCATTATTCATGCCAACATTATTCATGATGTAATACATGGTGATGACATCATTACTGACAACATCATTCATGACATCACCAATCATACAGGTCTTATCAGGATGACAACATTCATGACATCACCCATCATAAAGGCGTAATCTGGATGATGTCATCAATGACAACTTTAATCATGACTTAATTATTCATGATGACTTTGGTGGCGGCAACACATTTCATGACATCAAGTCTCAATGACATCACCAATCTCGATGACATCACCAATCTCGATGACATCACCAATCTCGATGACATTATTCATTACAATCCCATCATTAACGATATTCTTTTTTTCCAGTTTATCGTGAATGAACCGGCGGATCTACCGTCATTCAGACTGGTTAGCTTGGCTATGACATCAGGGGTGGGCGGGACTTAGAACCCTTGACCTTATTGAACATTTTAACACGATTGCGATTAATAAACGATTATTTTATTTATTTATTATTTATTTTTTTTTTGCAGACGCCAAAACGATTATTTTATTTATTTATTTATTTTTTTTCGGACGCCATACGCCACGTTTACTACCAAGTCGTAACCGAACTGCCCGAATGAAAGCAACATGGCTGAACCCGAGTCTCTCTGGGCTGGTTCGGTTTTAAAAATCTAAGTTTTCTGCGTTCACCTCTGAAGAGCTTCCCACTCGCCACATCATCACTCATGCGTCTTCATTTGACTAAACGCCTGCAAATTGCATTCTGGGATAAACAGGCCTGATAAATTGAAGCTATTGTGTAAACAGCTGCGGTTCTAATGCCAGCCTCGTGTAGAGATCCATTCAGACAAAGACAATTTGATCTACATAAAAAACCGTTGTCGAGCGAGTGATTTACGCTCATTACGGCTTCTCGGAAAATTTGCAGATGGCGGTTTGTGAGTGCGACTCCAATCAGGAGAGCGAACGCCAATCAAGGCGTGACACGGGGAGATGTGAAGCGATCTGTTCTGGAGATTTCCGGTTAGCCATGATCAAATTTGCACGTTGCTTTGGTCGACAAAGACAAAGGCAAGTTTAGACGCGCGCTTCTGTGAATAATAAAGCCTCTCCGCGAATGGGACGCCTAGATATAATTTGGTTTTGCGCCAAAATCTATTTATTGTTGTTTTCCTCACTGTTGTCCTTTAAATTGTCCTTATTTGTTTATCTGCTTTGCTGCTGATGTACAAAAAAATTTCCTCTAGTGGGATAAATGAAGTCTTATCCTATCCTATCCTAGATATCGATTTCGTGGCCCCGCCCTTTTCTCTTACTCATCCGTCCCTCTTCTGTCTGTCTGTACATTTTGTCTGTATAATCACTATATGGTGGCGCTAAAACTTATGGTGGGATCTTCAATCGTTAATAAACAAATGATTAATTTTTTTAAATCTAATTAATCACACTAAGTAGGGCGGGGCGATTATGCCAAAACTCAAAATCGCAATTAATTGAACATTGCGATTAATAAACGATAATTTTATTTATTTCTTTTTGCCCACATAGTTCTCTGACATGTTTTGTTCAATAAATGTGCCCAAATTTAAAGTGAAAGATTTTTGAATAAAGTGTGCATTACTTGATTTTAAAATAATTGAAGGGAACACGCACAGATGTCATACATTATTATTTATTGAACATCAACAACTGAAACTAAAACACAGTCAAACAATCCCATTGTTTATCAAAAAAGTCAAAACAAATAACTTGCACATTTGGGAACAAAATACATGATGTTTATTATTGTATTATTTATGTGTAAACTGAGCAGTTATCTTCTAAATAAAATGTGTCTTGTTTATTATAAGATATAGTTTATAATAAGATATATCCTGTGCATTTCTTGCATCTCCTGTACACAAACATTATTCACAAAAAGTTTGTATTTCAAACTTCTGGAAAGCAATTGAAATAATCGATCTGGTAAAATGTGAGCGATTCGTGTTAAATTTCGATTAATCGCCCAGCCCTAAATCACACTTCCCTAACCAAATTAATTGACTACTTTTCCCCATAATAATAATAATAATAATTGAATCGTGGGACACAGATATTGAAAAACTACAACGCCGCTAATCACGCAGCGCTAATTAAGCCAGCCAAACCTCTGTGCCCGCGGAATGTTTGGCAAACTGCTTTAAATTCAACTTGATGTCCAAAAGCTCTTTGAAAAGGCATCACCTTTCCCCACCAGGTGTTTTTTTTTTTTTTTCCCCCCAATTTTGCTTAAACAGTGACTCTGGCTGAGGGGGAACATTTGGACCAGCCTGGGGCGAGTAGTTAGACGCGAGCAGCAGCTCAAAGTGACCTCTCCTCTTAACGCTGACTTCAGTTTGGAGGGCGGCACAGTTTGAGACCGCACACTAATAGCGTCCGTCCCAAAGTTTCAAAAACAAACACTCACACGCACACACACACTTCACAACAAAGCAAGGTTAAACACTGGAGTGAAGTAGAAGCAACTTTTTCCGAAGTGCAGAAACAAACGGCAGCCTCCTGAAGCGAGTAGCGGCGCTTTAATTTCGGCCTTTATCGTGATGGTGTCAAAAAAACCAGCGAGTGACACTGATGAAAGGCTTCAGCCGTGTGAAATCCACGCTGCTTATGCTAAAGAGGAGTCGTAATCACCTGGTTGTAGCGTTGCCTTTTAGCGGAACGCTCTCCATTCGCACTAGCATGCTAACAACCTGACGACAACAAACAAAGCCGAATGAAGTGCAGATCCATCGGCCTACACCTCGTTTTTTTTAAAAAAGGAACCGTCCAACATGACCAGAAACGCATCGATGTGATGATGTTAACTGAGTCTTTCAATCTGTGGCCCGAGCTGTGACATCACTGCAGCTTCAACTATATGAGAGAGCCTTCTCGTAGCGCTAATGCTAACGAAAACTAAGCGACGAGTTCAAATAAACCGATGAACAGTCTTCCTGTAGCTCTAATGCTAACGACAACACAGGGTCGAGTTTGAAAAAAACGGTGAACAGTCTTCCTGTAGCGCTAATGCTAACGACAACAAAGCGGCAAGTTCAAATAGAGCGGTGAACAGTCTTCCTGTAGCGCTAATGCTAACGACAACAAAGTGTCAAGTTTGAATAGATCGATGAACCGTCTTCCTGTAGCGCTAATGCTAACGACAACAAACAGGTGAGTTTGTATAGACCTGTGAACAGTCTTCCTGTAGCGCTAATGCTAACGACAACTAAGCGGCGAGTTTGAATAGAGCAGTGAACAGTCTTCCCGTAGCGCTAATGCTAACGACAACAAAGCGGCAAGTTGCACAATTTAATGCCAAACATTTGTGGAGTCAAACCACAAATTATTCACAATATACATTTACAAATACAGGCCTTGCGGGGAAATTTCTGGTCAAATGCCGACTGTGTGAATAGTTATTTACCGGTTAAATGCGAGAATGGCAGCGCTTGTGTGAACAGTCTTTACCGGCAATGCTGGTCTTCTGATTTTCCTGCATTTCACCGGTATATCAGGTGTGAAAGGGGCTAATCTTATGGTTTTGCTAGTGCCGTAAAAGTTAACGCGTTAACGCACATGATTAATTTTAAGTGCTTAATCACGTCAATTATTTTTACCGCCATTAATCACAGTTGCATTAGTTTTTTTGGCAACAGGGCAATTAATAGAACCAAGAGAGCTGTGCGCTGTCTCCAGGTGTGCCTCATTAAGATCAGCAGCTCATAGTCATTGAGTTCAGGTGTTGTCACTTAGGCGCAAAAGGTGTTTTATTATTTTCACAAAAAAACTGG
>MU204353.1:1947734-1962315 GCA_017309775.1 Paedocypris sp. Pulau Singkep
TGTCTTCAGCTGTTTTTTAAAACCATCAACCGAATGCATTGTCCGTAATGAGAGAGGCAAGGCGTTCCATAAATCTAAATAATTTGTCATTTTTCTCACATTAATATTGTAATGTTTTCTTTTTCCAAAGCAAAATAAGAAACATATTGATTAAAGATAACAATTTTACATTGTTTACTGTTTAGCCAAACATCTATGCTAAGACACTTTGCAGGTCCATTTAAAAACCTAAAACTGCATAATTTATGCAAAATCATTTTACATTAACTTGTAGATTGACTGAAAATTGTCATGTTGTTTTCCAGCAAAATAAAAACATATTGATTAAAAATAATAACAAATTTACATAAGGTTTACTTTAGCCAAACATTGCTAAGATACTTTGCAACTTCATTTAAAATCCTAAAAATGCATCATTTTTGCAAAATCCTTTTACAATAACCTGTTGATTGACTGAATAGTGTCATGTTGTTTTCAAGCAAAATAAAAACATAGTCATTAAAAAAAAATTAAATTTTACTTTTAATTTAGCCCAACGCTTATGCTTAGATAAATTGCGACTCCATTTAATAACCAAAAATGTTATAATTTATGCTAATTAAGATGTAATTCTTTATGTAATAATGGATATCGAATTTTTTTCACCTTATTTCATTTTAATAAAAAAAATCTAAATAATGTAATTTTTTCACATGAATATTGTCATGTCTTTTTTTTTCCAAAGCTAAATAAAAGCATATTGATTAAAAAAAAAACAACAATTTCATTTGACGTAATGGACGACGCGCCACGAGGGAGGCAGATAAACGTCGAGTATTTGTTTGGATTTGCTGGTGAAGTCAGAAGAATGAGTGAATTATTTCTGTGACTTGCAGCGATTGGGTTAAGATGGAGCACGGGAAATGCAGCTGATGGTGCGCTTTCTCCCAGAGTGGATGTGGGAAGATAAGAGTGGCCTTCAGGCTTCTGATGAAAGTCGTCCCATCATCCTGACATTCGCTCTCAAATCATCGGCTGTTCTGCTGACTATCATTCGCTTTCTCACCGTTCTACGCTATTTATTAGCAGATAAATAAAAAAAAAAAAAACGGTTGTTTCCGCTGCTGTGGAAAACACAGTTTCAAATAAAGTTGCGATTAATGCAGTTTCACGTATGAGTGCTAATGTTAGCGCCATGCTAGCTATCATAATTATTATACGCGTAACGTGTTAACTAACGGTTGGATTTTAAACAGTTCAAGGACTGGGATGTACTAAAGGAAACGGATGATCTGGAAAGTCGCCACAGACTTAATTTTTCAAAATGAACAGAACTTTAATAATATGATAATTGAATAAGTTAGTAAAAAATTATTATAAAAAATATTTAAAAAATATTTTAAAATTATTTTAAAAAATTATAATAATAAGTTAAACAAATAATTAATAATGATGAACCAATAATCATTATTGGCAAAATATGTAAATAGCTGTATCAATAAATAAAACTATTATAAGAATAGTAAAAAAAAAAAAAAACTGACTCCATCATTTTGTTCCATTTTGTTGTAATAATTGACCGAGTATTTTTAGCGTGATTTACACTGATCTTGAAAAATCTTGATAAATATATTGTTATAATGTGGCGGAGTCTTAGTGAAAGAAGTGAATTATGTTATTAACCCTAACCCCAATTTTTGTATGTATTTAACTTTTGTATTTTATGCTTTTTAAATTAATTGTATTATTACAGATGGATGACACACACACACACACACACACACACAAGTTTTTTTTCACTTGCTTGTCTTAGTGTAATCTACTTATAAACAAAAAATGTTTCAGTTGACATATTTGTAACGGCCGCTACATGTTTTTGTTACAAACATAATGTTCTGGTCAATTTGACTCAATTTTTGACTAAATAGAAGCTAAAAAGAGTCAGAAAGATCAAATACTATTTGAATCTTTGCAACAATGAGACATAATACACCGCTGTCTTAGACTCACACACTCTCTGTTACACACACACACACACACACACACACACACAATTTTTTGCGGAACTTTTTGGTTTCTGACACTTATATACATAAAAAAATTGACAACAAATATAACTGGAGGGTTAAACCCGGTCGCACTTTTTAGTTGTTGCTACTGTTACTTTACTTTATTTTACTTTTTTTTTTTTTATATTTTGGACTGCCAACCATCATATACTGTATTTGTCCTCATTTATACTTTGTTATATTTCTCTTTCGTGTTACTAAGCAAGTGTTCGTCTGAATGTGTGTCGGTGAGTAGAAAAGCAATTTCACACGTTGGAATGTCGGAAACAAGCATCCACTAAACAATTTTGAATATAAATGATCTACTAATTTTTCCAATTTTTCCAATTTTTCCCAATTAGACACGTGAGAGTTTTTGCCATGATAACCCCATTACAAGTTCCACTTCTCTTTAGCTGTTAAAATAAGACGAAGATTTCTTAGTTTTTAAGTTCTCCATTTCTTCGTTGAAATGATTTCTTCATTTCATCAATACGTTTGCGATAAAATTCTTGATCTACAAATGTTTTCAATTTTTACAAATTAGACACGTGAGAGTTATTTCCATGATAACCCCATTAAAAGTTCCACTTCTCTTTAGCTGTTAAAAGAAGATGAAGATTTCTTCGTTTTTAAGTTGAAATTTCTTCATTTCTTCTGAAATTAATTTTTCCATTTCATCAATACGTTTGCGATAAAATGCTTGATCTACAAATTTTTGCAGTTTTTCCAATTTTTCCAAATTAGACACGTGAGAGTTATTTCCATGATAACACCATTAAAAGTTCCACTTCACTTTAGCTGTTAAAATAAGATGAAGATTTCTTCGTTTTTAAGTTGAAATTTCTTCTTCATTTCTTCTGAAATTAATTTCTCCATTTCTTCGTTGAAATGATTTCTTTTGCGATAAAATGCAGTCTTTTTCGCCAAGTCGCCCATGGTGGACCAGCATGGCAGGGGTGGAGTGAGGGATGATGTAATGGCTCTTCAGGCCCTTGAGTGCCCTTGTCAGTGCCGACTAGAACAGGTTCATTTGGGATGTGAAGCCTTAAGGCCGACCCGAGCATGTATCCGCTTTAAGTCCTGACCCCGACAAGCCCAACACGCAAACTGCATTAGGTGGCCAGCATCAGCGGAGGATGGCAGGAGCCGCGTCCACATCCTTCACCGTACACACTAGTGCGCCATAAATGATGCTAAATAATGTACAACGCGTGGATAATCAGCCAATAAGAGCACAGCTAAAAAGTCACTACGGTGGACGGAATTATGGGCCGTATTTTGCTTGTAAATCCGAAGGGAAAAAAAATTGAACGTTTTTGGTTATGACATTTATTGTTTGATTATTACATTTTTATTAAATTAATGAAGCATCGTATTTCTGAACTGTATTCAAAAGCATGTTACAGTGAACGGAATTATTTGTCGTATTTTGCATGTAAATCCGAATTAAAAAAATAGAACGTTTTTGGTTATGACGTTTATTGTTTGATTATTACATTTTTAATAATCTAATAAAGCATCGTAATAACTGTAATAAAAAGCATGTTACATCCGCCATCTTGAATGTCATGATAATCTCGCGATAATTGAGACGAAGCCGGATTAGTATGAACCCTGATATCCGCAGGAAGTTAGCAGGATGGTTTTGTAAAATGGGCCGTATTTTGCATGTAAATCCGAAGAAAAAAAAAGTTTTTACAATGTAATTAAAACATCGTAATAACTGTATTAAAAAACGTGTTACATCCGTCAACTTGCGATAATTTTGCGATAACTTTGACGAAGCCGGATCAGCACGAACCCTGATATCAGCAGGATGTTAGCCGAGCGTCTCACTCTGGTTGTACTTTTGTGCGTAAAAATAAAGAAACGTCTTCTGAACGTCTTCTAACACCACAGTTGATTACACTAACACTTTATTTTTCCACGTCTTGTCTAACAACTCCGCTTGCATTGCTTTTTTTCTGTTTCACAACAGAACAGCTCAGCTTCAGTGAAAAAATTGACGTCAGACGCGACAGCGGTTCCGTAAGTAAGATATCCTACCATGTTAACGCTGTAAAAGTGTTTACCGACGTGTTGTGTAAATTTCTTTCTTCAAAAAAATCATCGTCACCACTTGTTGCCAGTTTCACTCAAAAGATCTCCCTGTATCTTAATGATGAGAAAAAAAAAAACGTTTAACTTTCTTGTCGCTACAATTTTTGGCCTATCCTTTATATAGTGAAATGATTTCGTAAAAAGAGACGATATTTTCTCGACAAAGCCGTTTGTAAAAAGACATTTTTGTTAACAGAGTCACTCTTTAGTGGTTTTTCAGAGCTTAAAAACGAAGCAATCTTCATCTAATTTTGACAGCTAATGAGTAGTGGAACTTTTAATGGGGTTATCATGGCAATAACTCTGAAGTGTCTAATAACGCTATTTATTCTCCTTCGGTCGGGTCGTATTGAGTAAATGTTAATAAGGATGTCAATCAGAAAGACATAAAAGCCTATAATAGATTAACTGAAGATAATCGGTGGCTGTGCAATAATAGATGCAAATGACAAAAGTTAAATACGAGACTTAAAGTTGTTTAGAGAACAAATTCCGGAACTCAGATCTGGATCTTTCTTTCTCTCTTTTTTTATTTCCCTCTTTTTTTGTCTTTCGTCCTATGATTGCTTTTCCCTTTCACTTAATAATCACCTTTCTCTCTCCCTCTCTTCCCTTTGTCGTTTATTGTATGATTGCCTTTCTCTTTATAATCTTTCCGTATTTGCATTTTTCACGTTCTCTGTTTCGATTTTCTTCTGTTTTTTTCTTTTTTTTACTCTAAATCAACCCATTTACCTTTCTCCTTCTCATGCTCGGCTAATTTTCTCTCTCACTTCCTTCTCGTTTTATCACTTCTCTCTTTGTCACTTGTGATTTCCCACCTCTCTCTCAATCTACCCACCCCCGATCTTCTCTCTCTTTCACTTCCCACCTCTATCTTTCTCCCTCTCCGCAAAATGTAGTCTTATCATTCCATTTCTGTCCGTGGCTGTTGTGAGTGGGATCTCCTGGTTTGTGATCTGTCAGAGTGTGTGTGTGTGTGTGTGTGTAAACCAGCACATCGCACAACAGCTTCCGATTCGACGGTTTGCGGTGAAAAGTCGGTGTGAAACGAGGATGTGTTCCAATTAGTCGCCGAGAGTTTTCTTCCCGACACCATCTCTCCTCTGACAGGCCTGTTTGTCCCGTTCGCTCGGGCCTACGAGTTGGAATCGGAGTTGGATGCGATTGGCCAAGACGGAGCTGCCGAGTCCAATGGTTGTGCGACTGTCTAGCAGGGGTGTAAGAAGTACCCGGCAGCCATACTTGAGTAAAAGTACAGATACTCGCTGTAAAAAACTACTCCATTACAAGTTTTAAGTCACCAGCTTACAAAAGACTTGAGTCAATATAGCAAAGTATCCAGTTATAAAAGAACTTGAGTATTTTACTCACATTGATTTTAGGCACACAAAAAAAACCCACAAAAAAATTGTATGAGTATATTTATGAGTTATGAGTTTTTTTTTCCAAGTACAGGTACAAAATTTCACACCACGATGTTCCAAAAGTGGTGCAACAAAATAAATAAAAACAACAAAAAGTCAGTCTCAAATCAAACTGAAACCGGCAAAATAAAAAACATTTGTGAAATTTGTGATTCTCAGTGACCTCTCAGTATCCAAAAGGGCCAATATTTTTATTTAGCTTCGGCAAAAGCTGGTTTTCTCTAATCACGTTGTGACAAATAGCTTCCAGATCGTCAGCCTATAGATGGCGCTATCACCTCGTCCGCCCAAGAATGTAACCGCAATATCAATAAATTACAATGTAACGAGTAACTGCACGTGTCAATTCAAATGTAGTGGAGTGAAAAGTACTGCTACTCAATCAGAAATCCAGTGGAGTAGAGAGTAAAAGTTGCTTCTATTTTTGATACTCGGTGCAAGTATGAAGTAGCCAAAAACATACTTAAGTAAAGTAACGAAGTACATTTACTCAAGTACCTTACACCCCTGCTGTCTAGCGATTGGTTTTCCAAGCGGGTCTGCAAATCCAGAGCGGGATAGAAGGTTCTTGGCATTGGAGAGCAAAACCCAGAGGGGAGTTTCTTATTGGTAGTTGGAGACGGATGAAGGGATACGTAAATTGAAGTTGGACGGAGGTGGGATGGGGCTTCGGGGAATGATTGGCCAAGGCGTCTTTTTTGAAGCCCCCAGGCGATGAGAAAGACATTGAGCGAAATTATATTCCAAATAGTGTTTCTTACGTGTACATGTTGTCTACGTTCTTGCGTGTGTGGAGAAGAGAGATGGCAGAAGCGCAACAGGAACGCCTGGAGAGATTGAATAACTCGAGTCGGGACTGGCAGACGGTTTGTCCTGGCTCATTCCGTGTTTAGCCACATCGAAAATTACGAGGAGAAGCCCAGCAACGCAAATACAGACTGAGGGTTCTACACAGGGTATCTGCAGGTTTCTAAGAGTTAGATTTAAGACTTTTGAAGACCTTTTTAATACTGCTCAAAATGAAATATAAGATAACAAATAATGATAATAAATTTGCAAACTACACACAATACGTTAAACTTGAAGCGGATTCAGACGCCAGCATTTAGAGACATCTTCAAATATTTTTCAATGGGAGTTGAAATCGAACGATGTGTCTAGTCGAAGTAGATTTTTCGTGACTCGTCAGAAACGTTTTATGACTAGTCGCCGCGGAGGAATAAATGTTAATTGCGATCTCTGTTTAGCCGATTTAAATTTGTGCAGACGAGAACTGAGCGTGAGTGCGTGTCGTTACGCGCTCGCTCAAATCGTGGTTTCTCGCTCAAATCGCGGTTTCTCGCTCGCGGATCTTTTTGGCACTACATTGATCCCATACACGCGCTCAAATCGCGGTTTCTCGCTCGCGGATCTTTTTGGCACTACATTGATCCCATACACGCGCTCAAATCGCGGTTTCTCGCTCGCGAATCTTTTTGGCACTACATTGATCCCATACACGCGCTCAAATCGCGGTTTCTCGCTCGCGGATCTTTTTGGCACTACATTGATCCCATACACGCGCTCAAATCGCGGTTTCTCGCTCGCGAATCTTTTTGGCACTACATTGATCCCATACACGCGCTCAAATCGCGGTTTCTCGCTCGCGAATCTTTTTGGCACTAAATTGATCCCATACACGCGCTCAAATCGCGGTTTCTCGCTCGCGAATCTTTTTGGTACTAAATTGATCCCATACACGCGCTCAAATCAAGTTGTGCTCGCTCAAATCGCGGTTTCTCGCTTGCGAATCTTTTTGGCGCGAAATTGATCCCTTACCCTAAAGCTCTTGCGGTTTATGCAGCTAGCATAAGACCTGTATTAACGAACTTCCCGCGAACACGGTTGAACTTTGTTTGGTTCCACCTACAGTATTTTGTCCTACGTGACAAACGAAAAGATTTCAAATGTTTTTAAAACCAAAAAATGAAGTCCTCTTTACAAAGTCGGTTACATTTCATTTTTAAGACTTTTGAATTGTGAAATTAAGACTTTTTAAGGATGCCCTGCTACAGAGATGGTGGTGAAAGACACACTTAGCGTACATCATAGTTGAGCCCCGCCATTGACATGCAGGACCATTTTTTGCAGAAAACCAAAAGAGCATTTGAGTTTGACTGAGACAGAATTTTTTTTGTTTTACTCTGTTTTTAGATCATTTTTTACCTCCGTGATTGAAACATCCCATTGATGATTTGTCCGGGGTCTAAAGAACCGGGCTTGAAACCCCCTAGATTCGTCATATCGTTTCAGATTTTTTAGTATAGATTCTTATTGAAATATCATGAGATGATATCGGCATCTGCAGGATGCTGACGGTACTGGATGCTGACTTTTTTGAGCATTTGAATTTGAGAACTGAATTTCGTTTTTTTTAGATTTTTCGTTAAATTTTTTTTCCTCAGATTTTTCAGTATCAATACTCATCGAAATATCGATATTTTTGACAACACTATTACACTCAAAAGTCCCCACAAGTGAACACAGCATAAAGGTGTGGCATTCGGCCCCCCACTTTGACCTAAATGCCCGAACACGCACAACAAGCCTGGGCAACCTCGAGTGGAAACCAGCCGGGATGGTCTGAATAAGAAACCCACCCAGAGCCGAACGCCCCGAAAACAATCAACTCCTTAGGCATGTGTCTAGTTGCGTGCAATTTTTCTTCATTTTGCTCCTCAGGTGATGACACGTCAGAGAGCCGAGCCGAGAACCTGACGCGTCTGACCTATTTTCCTTCTCCCGGCTTATGGCATTTCATCATCTGCCACCCTGCCTGCACAATCTGCACCACCGAAATAGCTTTCTGGAGACTCGTTTTCACACAACCTTCTCAAACATTCTTTGTGGCGCTGCGGCTTTATGCAAACTTTCCTCGTACTTTTCCCCGGCTAATGTCTAACACGATGTTCTAGTGAGTGATCCCCAGGAAACTGATGATGTCTCTTGATGATTTATCGCAGAGTTTTTTTTTTCTTTTAATGGAGCTGAAGAGCTTGTGATGGAGCAGGTCTTTGTCTGAACGCCTCCGGTTGAGATTCTTTAAAAAGAAGTCCTATATAGACTATATTTGTATATATTATGATCATATTTTAGATATAGTCACTTTGGATAAGAGCGTCTGCCAAATGACTGTACAGTAAATGTGTGTGTGTGTGTGTGTATATATATATATATATATTTATATTAAATATATATAATATGATACAAATAAAATGAATAAATAAATAAAAATATATATATACTGTATGTGCAGTGGTATAATGTTTGTTAAATTATGGAACACTTTCAATTATCATAATGCTATTTTTGTTATATTTAAGGACCATTTAAGAGAAGAGATGAAGATTTCATATATACAGACATTTCAAACATAGATATAAATATTCATTCTAATTGTATTGATAACATGGAATAATTATATTAAGAAAAAGGTTATGTCAAAGGTTTAAGCTGATATAGGATGTTGCTGTGGATACAGATGTGTGCGATGTGCGAATATCAGTAAAGGTATTAAAGAGATCTATGTGTCAAAATTAAAAGTGGATAAGACTAGATAATTTGACCTTCTTTCTTCTCATTTTCAAGCGTGTAACATGGGAAAAAATGAGATGATTGTAGTTATTATTAATATTACAATTATTGTGATACATGTCAATTGTATCGCGACACAATACATGTTGGAATAAAAAAAAAAAGAAATGTACTTGAGTAAATGGACATTGTTACTTAAAAAAATTTGTTTTTGCCGTCATCAGCTCACTTCACGACCCGTGACAATTTTGCGTTTTTTACTCACGTCTTGGTGACTTGTAAATTGTAATTTTTACAGTAAGGTATTCCTTCTTTTACTCATATTATTTTTAGGTACTCCACGTATCTGGTAGTGTGTGTGTGTGTGTGTGTGTGTGTGTATAAATCTGTATTTGTGGAAGTTCTAAAATCTTCCACTTTTGATTTCACGTCACGCCTAAAATAATTTATTGTGAATAATCGCCGCTATCGTGTGATTAATAAAACAACGATTGATGGGACAAACGCCTGGCTGGTTAAAATCCCCTCAGCAAACTCTCCGATCCTCTGTCCACATATTTCCTGTCATTCCTGGCTTATTCGGAAAAGCGTCTTACACTAAAATATTAGGCGTTTTAATGGATGGACCGAGACGTGCGTCAGCCCACATCGGCTCAAATTAAGAGCGCTCGTCTTCACCCAAACCGCATTTCATAAAACAATAGTTAAACACATCCAAAGCGAATCCAATATTCCATCTGTTGGCCCCGGCGTTCCCCAGAGATCGCGTCCCGTCTTAATTCCGGCGGAAAAATAAATCACATCCGCCATTTCTCGCGTAAAAGCTCTAATCTAATACCGCCGGTGCGCCGAGACCCGCCGGACAACGAAAGTGGATTTGGAAGGGAGCAGGATGCGTCTAGACCAGAAACGTATTAGCCAATCTCTGATCCGGCGAATCAACACGCTGTAAGGCGTAATTGAGTTTTTCCGCCGGCCTGTTACGCGACGGGACGCCGGCTAAACGGGTTGCTTAATTGAAATTAAAACGTAAAGGCATAAATCACGCCGGCCCGGGTGTAATTGAAGGGTAACTGAATATTTAATGAAGCCGCTCGCTATCAGGAAGTGTCACGGTGATGTATAGCCCACGAGTCCGTCACACTCTTTTTGCTCAATTTTCTTTACTCGCTGTTTTTTCACCCCACAATAAATGTTTTTGTGGCTCCGGGGAGTGAAAGCGAATGCGGTGGTACCCCAACTTACCCCAACAATAAATAAACCGACGGCCGTTTCGTTAGGCGGGAATTTTGTTAGCTGAGCCGCATTTTACATGCAATTCGTCTAATCCGTGCCATGAGTTTGTGAATTCAGACAAACGTTTTTTTTTTTTTTTTTTACAAGTGATAGATTATTGTTAGTAAATGTAATAAAAACATGTTACAAAGTGGTTGTTTAAATTGCCAGTTAAATTGTGTCAATAAAGACACAGTATATAATAATACAGCGGACAATCTCACATGAACGGTGACCGCCATCTTGAAATGATGTCACACAGACACGGAACTAACGTCAGTTGTCAAACTTTTTTTCCTCCTTATTTTCCTTTTCTGTCCTCAAAGGGCCGGATGTAACTCATAAATGTAACTACATGTAATCAAATTTAATGTAAAATAAATGTAACTACTCTTTGTTAAACGACTGTGAGACACCTGGCCATCCTGCAGCATCCGCGATCACTGTCCCTGGTCCTGAAATGGCCTGGTGTCTCACAGACTTATTATTTATCATAACTTAATACAGTGACAATTGCTGTTGCGTAGAAAACCTATGTTTGATTGTTGCTCTACCATAAATCTTACACTTTGTAAAAAAAAATGTTTTACATTTTGTCAGCTTATGAAAACACACATTAATGAAGGATCAAACTGTCCAAGTGAATGAAGAAAAATAACATGTGGAAACACTGCCATGGCATTACCGTAGTCAAAAGGCATTGTGGGAAGTTTTGGTCAACACACACTCAGCTCACACTTTTTGGACAAAAAAAAAATAATAATAATTTTTAATAATTCTTTTTAGACACTTGCGGGCCACATAAAATGACAAGGCGGGCCTTGAGTTTGACACATGTGATATAGAGTGTAACACCCAGCGAGATTAGCGCTCCCGCGTCGAACTTCTATCAGCTTATTTGCAAGTTCTATGTCAAGTTTTAAGTTTTATTGACACAAAATTTGTGTTGTGTTAGCTCAGTGTGTGTGTGAGTAAGTGAGTGTGTGTGTCCGCGCTAGGAGCTCCTGCACGGCTCTATTTATACCAACGCCAGACTCGCAGAAGCCATTCTAGGAGAATACTAGCTCATTTTATATTCTGGAAGCGATACATTAGAAAACCAGTGCTTTTGTTGGTGTTTTTTTGTTTATTTGATGTGCGTGGGGATTAAACAACTGTTTTTTATACTTCTGGACTCATTCATGTCTGCTCGCGGTAGCAAATTTTTTTCCGCAACTTGGGATGAAATTTCCGCGACGATGTATTTCGTTACTCAGGTTTTTCGTTAGTTTAGTTTAGTTTGCCACTGTACTTGGAATAACCCTCCATTAGGCCCTGTTCTCTCTCTTTCGCCGTGTTGTGCCGGGATTCTCAGCGTATGCTAAGCTGGTAATAAACCTGACAGTGGATGCGGGGACGCTCGGCTTGACAGCGTCGGGCCCATTTGTGGCATGGTTAATTTGAGTCGTGCTCTGGCGGTGAAGACAAACCTGCACTAAACAATGAGCAGAAATCTCCCGCGAGTCTTGCCGCATCAATTTGAACCGCTCGGGATTCGTCAGCTCGGCCAACGTCGACTCGAGTTTGGACTTTCAGGTGTCGTGTCCAGCGCACTTGTCATGTTGTCCAAACGTGTGTCTCTCAACACGGTCGGACGCGTAGATAATGCCAGGCTTCGCTTTTCACATCCAGCTGCCAGTGGGAAACTAGACGTGTGTTGGGAACATTGTAATTGGAAGCGGCTGCAGTTGGTGTGAGTGTCCGGGTGATTCGCTGGGAATAGTTGGAATCCAAAGACTCGCATTAAATTTGACTTTTTTCTCGGCATGACTCGCTCTTCTTGGGATGGATTGCGTTGGGTGTTGCTGTCTTTTCTCTCATCGGGTTGGAATAAAGCAGTGATGCTGGCTACTTATTTACATTCGGAGAACCGAAGTACCGAGTGGAGTTTGTGAGTTTGGACTTTTTTATGAATTTTATGAATGGGTTAAAATGTGTTACAAATGGTAAAATCATTCCCATTTTGTTCACCATTGTTTTGGGAAAAGTGGTTGACTGGTAATGTTTGACAGGCAACTTTACCTTTTCATTCATTCATTAAAACTAAGGCTGTCAAAGTTAACGCGTTAACTCAAGCGATTAATGAAAGGTTTATTCGCGTCAAAATTAAAGAATAGTGCAATGCAAATATTCGCAATCTCTCAAATGACTTTGTGCTCACTATTAATAAACGCCTTAGATAAAAGAATAAAACAAATGAAGATGTGATTGATGTTAATCAAAGTAACTAAGCTGGAAGTTGTCACGTCCGCCGAGAAATACTTTTATTACTATTATAGTACTATTTAATGCTATTAATACTAATAGTAATTTTAAATAAGTAAGTTTTTTTTACTATTTTTTTTTATTGTGACCGGCTTGTGACCTATTGTTTTCTTTAGCAAAAAAATATTTTTTTTTACATTCATTTATATTTTACACTTGTCATATTTAATGTCAATATTCAATATTACAAGATTCTATACTTGTGCTTATTTTTAATAATATATTATTATTATTATTATGATTTGTGATTAATCACGATTAATCACGATTAATTTGTTTGGGGAAGTGCGATTAACTCGTAAAAAATAAATTAATCATTTGACAGCCCTAAAACATACACTCTTACCAGCCTCACCAACTTGTCAAAACAATCCTGCTATTTATGAAGCACAATTAATATTAAGCAGATTTGAGCTCGGTGTTTTAGTCCGGACTTCCACATTATTATTTAGTTTCTCACGTGGCCCGAAGAAAAACAATAATAATGGCCCACCGCTGCTGTACTGGAGAAGAAGTCAGTGTGTGTGAAGTGTTCAGGAGGACGTCTTCACCGGTCTTCATCCTCATCGACTCACTCAAAGCGGGACAATTATCCGCCAGCAGAGCACTTTTGTTCCCTCTCACCGGATTATTTGAGCGAGAGACCAGTGAATAGATGACGCGTTTAAACCTGCTCAATATCCCCCGTCGCAAACTTGGCGCCGCGCAAAGGATGGAGTTATTCCCCTCGTTCCCAGCTTCCGCCCGGAATAACAACCGTATTAATATTCCAATTAGTTTGACTGAATCGTCGTTCATTATGAGCTGAAAGTACGTCTTTGTTTCTTCTCACACCATTCGATGACCTCGCAATCTCTGTTACGCAAATAAACGCCGAATACGTAATTGTACATAATAATTGGTGTTGTCATTGTCTCCATACGCTACTGTTGGAAAGTTTGGGGTCACTTTGAAATGTTCTTATTTTTGAAAGAAAAGCACCGTTTTGGTCAATAACTTTCAACTAATCAGAAATACACTCTATACATTGCTAACGTGGTAAATAACTATTCTAGCTGTAAATGTCTGATTTTTGGTGCAATATCTACATAAGTGTGTAGAGGAACATTTCCAGAAACTGTCACTCCAGTGTTTTACTGGTACAATGTGTTTGCTAATCGTGTCAGAAGGATAATGAAGATCGTGACATTTGTGGAGTCAATCAAACGCTCAAAATGGCCAGAAATGGAGAAGGTTCTTGAAACTCGTCAGTTTATCCTTGTGCTTGGAGAATAAAGTCTGACTTTTCATGGAACACACGACATTGTCCAGGTGACTTTTGAACGGCAGTGTAAATAGCAAAAAAAAAAAGAACTTTGTGCACTTTGAGACAGTTAAAAACTTTGAAAAGCGCCTTAAAAATGCTCAGAACTTTAAATGAGAAAGTTTTATTTTGGTCAAATAGTTCGAAGTGATGAGGAAGTGTAGTGCGTTATGTCTCGTAATGTTGTGCTGGCCTGTAAATGTGCGGAAGTGACGGTCTTAGATTGGCTGATTGAACTTGAATCAGTGCAGATGTTTTATTCGTTGGTGTGTGTCAGTTTGTTTTAACCGTAAGTGTCTTTTAAGTGTCTAAATGATTATGTGTGTTAGGATTGGAAGGTAAACCGATATGAACGTGAAAACTGGTATTGAGTTGTGCCACGATATGCATTTTGCAATTTTGTGGATTCTGTCACACATTCATGAATTACATTTTTATCTTTATTTATATTTTTTAACAATTTTTTTGAAAAGTTAACTTTTTTTTTTTACATTTTATTTTTTTATATTACATTCTCTCTCTCTCTCTCTCTCTCTCTCTCTCTCTCTCTCTCTCTCTCTCTCTCTCTC
>MU204353.1:1962415-2025871 GCA_017309775.1 Paedocypris sp. Pulau Singkep
TCTCTCTCTCTCTCTCTCTCTCTCTCTCTCTCTCTCTCTCTCTCTCTCTCTCTCTCTCTCTCTCTCTCTCTCTCTCTCTCACTCTGTGTGTGTCTCTCTGTCTCTCAAATTGTCACTCATATCGCCCACGTCTAGTGTGTGTCAGACTTTGTGTTTTGATCTTAATTGTGTTTATATGATTGTATATATATATTTTTTTTTACATGATATTTTTGTACGTTTTGTGTGTAAAACGTGAATTAGGAACTAAAACATGTAATAAATTAAGGATAAAATGTAATGAATCAGGTCGGTTCATTCACTCACTGTGTGTGTGTGTGTGTGTGTGTGTGTGTGTGTGTGTGTGTGTGTGTGTGTGTGTGAAATGCAGAGCCCAATCTTCTCCCCTCAGGGACATTTAAGGGTTTTACTTTTTTTTACTTTATTAGTGTTTTTCATAATTTATTCTGACCTTGACATTTAACTCATGGTGTCCGTTTCACTAGGATAATCCAGTGGAAGTAAATGGCATTCTGCTCTCCTCACAAACACGATCCGTCTCTTCATTAATGTGACGCGCCTGGTTAACGTCTCATTCCCAGAAGCATCTGTGCGCCGCCTCACAATGGAGTTGCAAGATGTAACACAATAAAATTATCACACAGGAAAAGCTTATACAATAGGCAGAAGAACGTGATAATTGGAATCCGCTGCCACGTGTGTGTGTGTGTGTGTGTGTGTGTGTTTTTTACGATCAATTTGCACTTTGTGAGTGAAGGCGGCGATCAGATCCATTAAAACACAGGCCTGAAACGAAGGGACGCAAATAAAGTCCAATTTATTCTGGTCAGTTTAGATTTGTGCGACTTGAGAACAGCCTCGTTCGTTACGTTTAACTGTTGCGTTTATTTTTGAAAATTCGTACAAATGTCGAAAAAAAAACGACATACGACAAAACGAGCACTGCATTGAGCACTCCGACACTGATAAGCATTTACCATTTATTATTAAACACGTCATTGTTTTTTTTTTTTTAATTTATATATTTATGTTAATACCTGCGAAACAGGGAGGAAAAGGCGGAGTCAGACCAAACTCAATTCCTTGTGGTCACTTGTATTTGGCCAATAAAGTTTCTGATTCTGATAGATAATAGATACTATAAAGAAATGGATGTATTATTATTACATTGTTACAGTAGCAAATGTTACACTGGCATTACAGTATCTGTAGCGTGTTTGTTACATTTTCAAGTCATCTTTATTCATAAAGCACTTTATTCATAAAGCACTTTATTCATAAAACAGACAAATTGACCAAAGTGCTTAACTCTTTTGAAAAGACACTCACAATAGAATGAATACAAAACAAAACAAAAAAAACATTAGCACAAATACAAATACATTCACACACTGAATAAAACTAAAGACAAAATGACAAAATACTATTGACAAGTTGAAAAGGTAAGAAAGAAATAAAAGCGATGGATGATTTTTACAGCAGAATATTACAGTTACTATGTTTCACTTTGTATCAAAGAACATCAATAACGATGAAATTAAAATGAAATAAAAATTATTATAATTAAGTAAAATGATTTGTTTTGAAATTGCAGCTCACAACAGCAGACAGAATGTTTAGAGTAACAAGTCTGTATATGGTGTGTGTGTGTGTGTGTGTGTGTGTGTGTGTGTGTGTGTGTGTGTGTTTATATGTACATTTTACACATCTACGTATATGAAAAATAAATAAGTAAATAAAGCATGCATACATAAACACAAACAACAACACACACACACTAAAATCCAAATATAAACATAACATAACCATAAATAACGCTGCTCTCTCGCATAGCACACACACACACACACACACACACACACTGCTGTGAATGTGTATTTAATGTGTTGATGGTGTATTCCGCATGCATGTGTGTGATGTCATGGCGTGTCACTGTTGATCATACATGTGGTCATCATTAACCATGAGGCTTCACGCTTTGCTGACAGGAAGTGTGCTGATTGGTTATCGCTTGTGACTGCATGTTATTAAAATGCAGCGCGTGATGAATGGACACGTTTCGCGAGGAAGAAACTGACAAAATGAGATTCGAATTAGTCAGAAACCAGAAGCACTTCATTATTGCAAAGGCGGGTTTTGATTGATTTAGTTGGACGTGTTTCATTTAATCCCTGGTTTTTAAATTCAGAAATAACTGAAACGAAATGCTTTTTACTGGGACTGTAATATTGTGTTTGGAAAAAGCAACACAACAATGTGTATGTGTATACTATATGTACACTATATAAATATAGTATATATTTAATTCATTGCCACACCTTTTTGTTTCTAAAAAATGTAACGTTTATATACCTAACAAAAGTATGATTGACAATGATTGCCTCTATCCATTGTTAAAAAAATAAGTTGCTGAAAATGACAAATAAATGTTTCTGATTTCTTTTACATTTTTGCTCAAAATAACTTATTTTAGATTCGATTATTAGACTATTTTAAATGCATATTATAAGTATATTCGCCACAATAAATATTTGGGATATTCAATTCAATATTGCTTTTTTTATGTACTAAATAATTTTACATTTTTGAACAATTTAAATAAATTGGTTTAGTGTGCAACACACTATCATTGTGTGCCTGTTTTCGAGACTGTTTCACTGTTCTCCCTTTATTTTTTGATTTTTGCAAAAACGTATAATAATTTTCTATTCATTTCTATTTCTATTCTATACATACTTTTCTATGTGTTTACTTTTTTGCTTATTAAAAGCACTTTAGTTAGTTAAGTGCTACTTTGAATTGTATCATTTCCAAACAGGAGGGATTTTTTTCGTTTAGTTTTCCGAGGTAAAAAAAAAAAACAGCCAAACAGCAAAAAGAAAAAGCAAAAGTTGGATAAGTTCAGACTTTGACCTTGGTTAAATCCAGGGATCCGAACACGCAGATGTGTGTATAATGCTTGGTTTGCTCATTGTCTCAGGCACAAACGAACCATTAACTTGTGAAATAAGCTGCCAAGGTTAAACACCAATGACAATTCTCACAATACGTCTTCCTCTCTTCGGAATACACTGATTGTTTTATTAACGCGTTGAGATTCCAGTAGATGGAGACGATTAGAATGCCGAATAGGTGACAAAAGTGTATTCACAAAAAACGTACAGAAATAAAATAAAAGACAAATCTGCTCATTGCTGGAGGAAACGCTTAACCTGACCATTAACGTTCCTTACGTTCAACTGGCTTTGTCCCCTTAATGCAGGAATAAATGTTAACGCGCACATTAACGCGTCTTAGGTTCATACGCTCATCCAGACCAACCAACCTCCTTCGAAATTCACTGGCTTTTAACGCCCGTTTTCCCGCCAAAACTGATTAGGACAAACCAAACGTCTTTCTTTGGAGGGGGAGCGAGAAAATAAAAGTTAACCTTAAATCACTTTCACTGACGTAACAGAAAGGTAAAATAAACCCGAATCTAAACAAATCTGAACAAATATACAATACGTGCATCTTCAAGAAAAACCAGAACATGAAACCTATAAATGACTGTGTTAAGGGCCACGCCTCCACTTTTAATTAACGAAAGGAAGTCGCAAGTATGTTGGGTTTTAAACTTGTGATTTAAACCGGATGTTTGAATTTCTTTACCCTACAGTTGGAAAACCAACAGTGATCTGACAATTAAACATTGCAGACTTTAATGTTTTTTAGAAGACCAAATTAATAAGACCAAGTTAATAAAAGTGCGCACACACAGCACTAAATGGTTTGCTCATGTTCACTCACTTCTTTCTTTGACCAAAGGAGTTGAAGCGCTTTTGTGAGCCATGGAACACTTAAGCATCACGGCTCGGTTTCTTCTCCACCACTAGAACGCTGCAGGGCAAACGTAAGCCAGTTTCAGAGAATGAAGTGTGGACTGACTCAATGAAGAAGCTGTCGAGACATTAAAAGACGGCTGAGACCTGCCAAATGGCCTGGTAGTGGAAGACTGGAACCTTTCCATCCGTTTGTCATCGTTGAGGCTGGACTGGCATCTGCAGTGTGTTTAAGACGCAATTGACGTGTTGTGTAGAGTTCCAACAGAAGCTGAGTTTGAAAAGCTGTTTTGTTTTGGTTGTTTGGTTCGTGAGTGGTGTTTATTTTTTCTACTTGAGCGTTATATTTTTCACCAACCCTGCGAGCATCACCATAGTTTTTTACGTGACCCAGTATTTCAACCCGTCAAGCCACATTTGGTGTCAGAAGTGGGATGCCAACTCGAAGGAGTCGTAGAGGAACATTGTCCAGTGTGTCCTTGAGATGAGAGACGGCCAAAGACGTGTGCAAGCAGTGGCCTTCATCGGATTATATCTTGGAAATAAAAGAAGCTAAAAGAATAAGCCAGTATTCTAACGCTGAGGATATTTATAATGCACTTCACAATCTGCTGACATGGGAAACAAGCCGAAGCCTCTTTTAACACCGACCTCTTGGCTTCCGCTGGAGATGAAGAGCCGGCAACTATCTGCTTTTATAGGAAGAAGACGACCTGCGCAAACAGAAGCATCGCACTTTGTTCCATTAAAGCAGGAACATGCCGCTCAATAATGGATGCCAATTTATGTCACTTAGTTAATTCTGGTGTGGCAAAAAAAAGAAGACAAAACAGGCTTGAAAGGTCAGGTGATGCTGTGCTATACACGGACTTCACCGGCCACTGCTGCGAATGGCCCATCTGTTGCGACATTGATTTAGAGAAGTGGCTTTCAGGTCTTGGAAAATATATCAGGAAATAGAAGCAATTCCCAGGCGCATGGAAAGACGTGGCCACTTTTTCATTAAATATTTAATTGCTTTGCGCTTCGTTCACAAAGAGCTGCGACAAATTGGGTTGTGGTGCCATCAGGTTGTCTCCTTATGCACTTTGCGCTCATGGGACGTGATGGCCGTGTCCCTGATGCTCTTCAATCATTGGCGCTCAAAGAAGAAAAAGTTTTCCCAACTACGTCTTCTGTCGTTCTGAAAGGAGGACGGATTAATAATTCAGGAGATTTCGAGAGTCGCCAATGAAGGTAAGACGGCTTTGTAAACACGTGTCCTGCTTTAAAATCTTCTTCGCATCATCTTGAGCTGGAATCAAATGCGTTGTTGAATCTCTTGATGCTCCAGGGCCTGAAATCGCAGACTTTTTCTTGACCGCAAGTTCTTATTGACTTTTTAAAAGATCGAACTCATTAAAGCACGAAAGAAACTCTTGGCCGTGAGATAGCCGTAGATCAGTGTAAAAGACCAAACAATGAATTCTCACCCGTGTTCTGAAGTTCTGAATGCTTGTTGTAGGGTTCTGCTTGTGGAGATGAGATTTATTTCCGAAATAAATAATTTACAAGCGGGAAGCGACTAATTATTGTGTCGTACATCTTCCAGTAGACTCTCTCAGAGAGAGAGAGAGCTCTTTATTTGGCATGACAAGGTAATGAGCGGAGATGGCTCAATGAGTTTTATTTATTGGGCTCCATGCTGGCTCTCCATGGTCCTCTCTGTCTTAGGAAGGGCTTTCTGACAAGTTCCACGGGAACCTGGCAGCTCCGTGCAATGATCGTCAAGGGTTTTCTGACAAAATAATTGGCTTCTCTGGCATTTGAATTGATTCACTTTAAATTACTTTCTGCAAGGACATTCTGTCACCGTGTCAGAGGCCACGATACCAATCATCTTACAGGAATTGGGTGTCCAATAAAACCATTCAATAAAAATAAATATTAATTCACGTGGCAGATTGCAGAGTTTAAAAGTTGAGTATTCAGCCACTAGGTGAGTCTCACTATAGGTGGATGATACTCACAGGACACCAGTTCAGCAAAGTGTTGGACACGTTCCTCAGAGATCTTGAGCTCCGGTTAAACCAGATCCAGAAGGTGCTCTATTGATTAGGCACGTGTGAATGTGGAGCGAGATCCTTCATCAAGAATCTCGTCTGAGATGTTTAGTCTTTTCGACATGGAGCGTTATTTTGCCTGAAGTAGATGGATAATCCTTAGTCACGGGGATCAAAACTGAGGCATTGAAGCGATGCTCAATTGTCCCTAAAGGACCAAGAATGTCCAATTACACTCCGACAAAAGCCCTGGATCTTTGAACGCGAGGAGACGAGGAACATTTATCCGTGCTTTATTTCATACCAAATTCCGACCCTATTGAATGTCACAACAGAAACCGAGACTCTGTTCAAGCCTTCCATTGTCCAACAGACGATCCTAGTCTAGTTGTAGCATCCAGTTTCTGTTCTTGACTGAAAGAAGAGGTTTATCTCGTCTACTTCAGAGATCCATGTGCTGGGTGTTAGATGTTCTTCAGACTTTGGTTGTAGATGGAGGTTATTCAAGTCACTGCTCCTTCTATAAGCTCCAGTTTGTTCATTTTTCCGACCTCTGTCATAAACAAAGCATTTTCATCCACACAGCATTCATTCTCTGGATTTTTTTTCCTCTAGCCTTCAAAAGTTCCTCTGTAAACCCTACAGATGGTTGTGCCCCGGATTCCCAGTAGATCTGCTTTTCAGAAATACACACCAGCCTGACTGGCACTAACAGCAATTCCTTATTCCAAGAAATAGAAATCACTGAGACGTTTTGTGAAATTACTGGTTGGAGACTGGTTGGAGGCCTGGTTGTACGAAGTTTACTGGTTCTCACCAAGTTTGCTTGGCTTTCGTCTGGGTTTCCGGTTTCTGGAAAAGCGGCTCAAAAACTGGATGGATGGAGAGATGCTTACCAGCAGAAGAACAGCGTGTTTGCTAAAGAGGCTGTTGATAAAGTTGACGGCAAGGCCAGTTGTGATTCGGCTGACTCAAGCTTCCATTAGAGCATATCTCACCGCTTTTATCAGGCCGTCTAGATAAGGACGAGGCGCCGGGAAAGTGCTTGTTTGGCCGGAGGTGTTAAACCAGCAATGGAGGGGAGGAAGAGTTTGTCGAAGAGTTTCGGCTGGACGCAATAAATCTCATTCCTCCACTAATCCAGCACAGGTTTGTCGTATTACAGATCTCCGTGTTTCTGGCTTCTGTCTCAAACACTACAAACTGAGTCTAGTCTGTTACTCATATCTCCGAGTTGTCCACTATCACTCTGCTTTCTTTACCTTAAAAGCCGTGTTATCTCCAGAAACGTCTTTGATGGATCCATTAACCGTTTCAAAGACATTGAGGCCTGATACTGTTTCAGTTGATGTACTAACCTCATCCGCAAGTTTCCTGTCCTTCAGAGAAGAGCGGATTTCCAACGAGAGCTTGTCAAATATTCATATGAGATTAAAAAAAAAAAAGATCTGAATTTGATGTAAATGTAGCACGCTTTGGGTGAACTGTTTTTCCATAGATCCATTTAAAGAACACTCAAAAGAATCAAATTTTGATTTGCAAATTGTTACTGTTTTTTTTTTGTCCATGTACGCTGGTCTTCATAGCAACTGTGTACTATAGTCACGCATTATTTTCAATTGCATCTTTTTTCTCACTAAATATGTCCTAATTTGGATGTGGTTTAGATTTGACATGTTTTTTCAAGGAAAAGTTGGCGTTCCAGTTTGAATGCTACACATAAGTTTAGGTATAATATAGAGTAATTGGTATTTAATCATTGTTTATCTATATATTCCAGAAGCAAACTCTGAGTTTGTTTACAAGAATATAAGAGTTTTTTCCTCATTTTAGCGGCTCACAAACTTGCGAGGTGCTTATATTTATGTGAATATTTGAAATCGACAATTATAAGCACGCATTTCTTTAAATAATGGTTCTGGAGGCATACGTGCATATGAGTTTTATTAGATCAATAACAGAAATAATTTACATTTGCGACATTTAACAGAGACGAAAAAACACTGGAAAAAAAAGTCACTAATATTTGAACAGACAGACCACATTGCGTCGGGTAGATCGGCGTGCTAAAGGCTAACGGGCTAGCGCTTGAAAACGATACCAGCTGCTGCAAAAGCGTCGGAGCAAATATAAAACCGTTCGAAACGAAGAACAGCAGAGTCAAACACAATCTAATCGCTCTGTCTGCCGCACAGTGAAAAATAATACCGTTGTAATATTTACGTCTACCAAAAACCCAGCTCAGTCAGATTTATGCTATGCTCTTAGCGCCAAGGCTCATGGGAACCAGTGAGCAGCAAAGCATGATGGGAGGTGTAGTTTCCACCGCTAGAATAAATAGTTTTTTTTTTTTTAAGTACGACATTGAAGTAATACGAGTCACAAGTTAGGTTTGTTAAATAAAGAAAAAAACAGTATTTTAGACAAAATGTACGTAATTCAGCCACAAACAAAAACAACAGATTTTTTTTCTGTGTGCCAGGAGAATTTGCGGGGTGTTTATATTCGCGTAAATGTGGTATGTGTATGTATTATGTGCACAGTGTTTTCCGATGAATGACGGCCGAACCATTTCTTTTGTGCAAAAGCTATTTACAATTTGTCCGCCTCTGTTATGGCACAGATATGATTTAGTCGGCTCCGTATGCACTCAGCTTTTCTAAACATTCCCACTGTCTGTTCCCGAATCGAGCGAGATTATTGAGAAGCGAAGGCTCGCCGGATCCTCCATTTGGACTAACCAGCTGGGCAGAAGAGCAGTCATGTTCGCTTCTTCATCCTGAAAACACAAAGTGGGACAGGGCCACATGCTCGGCCTGCGTTTATTCAACCGGAACCTCCGTCTCCACCAGAACTGTTGTAATATTCATCCATTTGTGTTCCCTGCATCCGCCATCGCTCCCCAGATGCACACAAGTGCTGAATAATGCACATCCCCAACTGATGGTGAGAATGAAAGAGCCGTGATGCTGTAGTTCGGACCACAAGTGCGATGACCACCGTTTGATTTGCAAAAAAAGAGGACGACACGTTCAGACAGACTTCTCGGAGGTTGATGAACATGCTTTATTATGAGTCAATGGTGCAAAACTAAGTTCTGCAATTTAAAAAATTTTATCAGTAAAAGCGTATATCTGTAACAAAATGAGTATTAGACTAATTAATTGATTAATTAATTAATTAGTAATATGAAATGCAATCTAAATATTACTAAATTTCACCTCTTCTGTTAGAAAAAATATATAGCTTCTTTAAAAAAAAGTATATATATATATATATATATATATATATATATATATATATATATATATATACTGTATATATTTTCAGCTTCAACAATATATAATAATAACAAATATAATATCTTTATTAGTGAGCAATATTGGTGCACAGTTGTAATAAAAAAAAGGTTTTATACAATAGATAATTATAATAGTGTAGAAAGTTTCTATTTATTAGTTAATTTTTGTTACATGGTCATTATGTTGTTAATTAGTATTTTAACTACAACGTTTCAGGTAATCGATTAATATTCACGCGTCTGACCTAACAAACAACCTTAAAGCCCCGCCCTCCTCACAGATCAAAATAACGCTGACCCAATCAAAAGTAGAAAAGGTGACGTCCTAATGAAAGTGTCGACGTGTTGCTGGCTTTCCTCTCAAAAAAACTTCAAACACAATGAAGTCAAGTCGAGTTTGCGGATGTGATGAAGATCGTAGTAACTCGTGTGGATCTTGCGTTGGTATCGTGATGCTTGTGTTCGCTGGGACAGCAGACGTGCCACAGGCGCTTCACGACAGGAAGTGGTTTTTCTTTCGTTTGGGAGTAAAATGTATTTCCTCACCTCAGGCAAGGTTAAAATCATCCTGAATGACGGCATTCTAATCACACACAAACACTCCGCACTTTGCATATAAAAGCAAACGCAAGGTAAATATGCATGCATTCGTGTGTGTGTGTGTGTGTGTGTGTGTGTGTAGATCCACACACACTTCCACATATTTTAACCTGGGGAAACTTACACAATAAAGCGGCTGCTCTTCATATATATATATAGTAAACAATCCACAACAAAAACAGAAACCTCAGATTTATTGCCGCATAAATCAAGGGTGTATATGCAGTATGTATGCAAATATTATTGAGTATGTATATCTCTGTATATGTAATGTATTGATAATTAAATACAAGTAAGGTTATATTGTTGGATGGATGGATTTGGATTTTCTAGGGTGTGTTGGACAGACAGAAAGATAAATGGATGGACTGACTTTAATACTTGTGTGTTCTGGTGTTGTCAAAAATATTGATATTTCGATTGATATTTTGATATTTTGAAGTATTGATACTGGAAAAAAATGAAGTGATACATTTCTCCAGCCCCACAGGATTGATTCTAGCCGCTCTTCTGCATCACATTTCTCAGAAGAATAGAAGAACTCTCTAAAATAGAAGTGAAGAAGAATAGCGTCTCTCAGATTCGCACCTGAGCACGTGATGAAAATTGTCAGATGGCGAATGCAGGGAGTTTACAACTCGAAAAAGCGCTAAAGAAGAAGTTTGGCCTGGAACTTTTCCGACTTCGAGGCAAATGCGAGAAGATCAATATCCAAGCGCTGATACTAAACGCCTCATGTACCGAGACGCAGACGTGTAGGAGGAATTTTAAATAGTTAGTAACCGTTTTCATTATTAACACGAGTGTTTTGAAGTCACGTTTTGCCCCGTTAACACGGTGAAATACAATCCACCTCAGAGTGAGAAACGTCAGATCATCACATCTCACCAGAGACTGGGAGTTGAGTAATGTTTCATTTAGTAAAATAATACAAAACAAATCTTTCCAAATGTCTAATAATTATTTTCAAGCACCAGAAGGAAGCTGATGACCAACAATCTGAAGTGAAAACTCACTCACATCCATTCACACTACCAGCTTTATTATGATCTTTTTTAATAACTAATAAAATATTGTACTTGTAATCTATTACATACGTTTTTGGCTTGGAGTAGACAGCTCCTACCAAACTCATTTTGCATTCATTTATATCTTTAAAAAAAAAAAGTCGTTTTTGTTCGGCTGGAAAATATAAAAAAATTATGCAGTTTTATTTATTTTCTATCTACCGTATCTGTGTATGCATTTTTTTTTTAATTATTTAATTTATTTAAAATGCATTATTTTATTTTCTTGAGATTCCTCATTCAAAGCCCTTAGCCTTGTTGCAGTTTTTCCTCGAGTATCGAGTATCAATACTTTTCCAAGTGTCGTACCGAAGTTACTATTTCTAGTATCGTGACTAGTGCTTTCACACTTTTGCTTTCATTCCAACCACGCGTGGCTCCTTCCATGTGGAAAAGCGATCCGAGCTCTTTCACTAAGGTTTATTGCTGTTAGGTGATGAGCTTTTATTGTTCATTTGTCATTTGAGCCGCAGCCGTATATAACGCTGGGCCGGGCGGCGAGGATAAAAGATGGCTGCTGTCACCACCGCCTGATGTCCAGACCCACTGGAGCCTTTCGCTGTGGCTTTGACGGCATTACTGACAGGACTCTTATTTTGGAGGCTGAAGGCTTCCTGCGAGGCTCGGAGTCCGGCACATCAATAACTCCATTGTCTCCTTCACCCCGGAGCGCAGGACACAGTCAGGAGGAGAGAAACACACTGGTTGCTTCTCGCTGAGGTGATGGCGAGGAACTGGGATTTTCTTTCGTGTTGTGGCCACAGACTCAGAGATGCTCAGCTTGTGGAAAAATCCGGTTAAAAGGGTGAAGACGTTAATCAAACTAAATAAAAATGAAAGATGAAAAAGAAAATACAATCTGACGGAATACCGTATTATGTGAACACCCCTCTGAATTTTCAGTCACAAAATTAAAAAAAAAATTTTTTTTATTAGCGTTTGTGGTTTAATTACGTTAACATTCTCGTAAATTCTCTGGCCAAAGAGATGCTCAGGTTGTGGAAAAATCAAACGAAAAGTAAACTTGTTGAAGTAAATTATGGGTGAAGAGGTTAATAAACTAAATTTAAAAAATAATGAAAAAGAAAATATAAAAAGCAAATATAACAGAATACCGTATTTACGCGAATTTAAGCACCCCTCGAATATAAGTACCCCCTGAGTTTTCAGGCCCAAAATTTTATTTTTAATTTTAAATTACTTTTAATTTTAAATTTAATTTTAAAATGTTTAATTACGTTAACATTCTGTTAAAACACATTTTTTCTTTATTTAATGAACCTAACTTGAGAACATTTTGATATCGTTTTTCTTGAATAGTAGATAACAAAAAGTCTATTCTAGTGGTCAGAACTTCATTTCCCAAGATCCTTTGCTCTCCAGTCAGACTTCGCACATGCTCAGATCAATTGTTTCAAGCTCAGGTCTGTCTCAATCTCTCTGTTTATCTGACGCCGTGTGAAGAGGAAGGATTATTATCCCCTGTGCAGCCACCCAGCGTTTTGATTCTGTCTGTTTCTTTTCTTTTCTTTTTGTAACTCATGTGTGTATTTAAACAAAGGGTCATATGCAAACCTGCATATAAGCATTTATTGGCTCAAAAACAGAAATAAAGAAACATTAGACACGCTGCGACACTTAAGAGAGACAAAATGACACTAGAAGAATTAAGATTACACTAAATGCAATCCTTAATATTACAACAGAGACTACAAACCACATCCGGGCTTAGTGCTAACGACTACAAAAATGTTCTTTTTTTTTTTCTGAAAATATTCTGAAATAACGACTTATGTTTGCATAAATACGGTATCAATAGTCACGTAGCTACGTAACCGAAATCTGCTGGAATATACACTTGGAGATGATTCTGCATTAATCAGGAAGATTATTTTGACTTCTAAATGCTCCTCTAAATGCAGTGTAAAGTGCTTTTCTCTGTTGTCAAGTGTACGAACTTCAATATTAGAAAGAAATCAGCGTGTTAGACACAATATTTCTCCATCTAAAAGCCTTATCGTGTGACGCTGATTCGAGGATAAAGACGATTCGGCCCTTCTCAGGTTTTCCTAACAAACGTCCGGCGACAACAGTTTTTGTTACGAGAGATGAATCTCGTAATAGACGCCTGGAGATCATGTGCAATAAAATCTGACTGTGGAAAGCAGAATCACTGTGTTGGTGTGAACACTCTGAGTGATGCTATTTAAAACCTGTTTGAAAACATACGAAAAAAACTAAAATGTGTTGGAGTTGATGTTAATGTGCTAAACACCGTTTCGCACTAGAGTAGATTCGTTCCTGTGTTTTGGGACAAGCATTTGTGATTTTAAAAATCTAGAAATATCTATAAACTAGATATAAAAATATGTATAAAAAATCTATATGTAAAAGAGTGCAAACATGAGCTGTTAACGTGGAAAACTCTTACGTTGTCCTGGCAAATTTATTTTTTAAATATTTGAAGAACAATCAAGCATAGAACAATATTTTCTTCAGTCTTTTTTTGTGAAGGGTGCTAAATTATATAAAAGCTAAATGTTTAATAAGAAAATGGTAAAGTTGTTGTTCTAAAATAACCAAAGCTTGTTTGAAAGTGCGAATTTAAATGTTTAAACGAATTGTTATATTTCAATGTCACTGAACGTTAAAAATAAACCCAGCTTCGTTTAAAATATGAAAAAAGTAAAGTTTCTGACTACGCTAATTCGATTATAATAAGTTCATACAGCAGCAGTGGATAAGGAACCACAATACTATGCAACAATAGTTGATTAGTTGAAAAAACGTAAATTCAGCACTTGGGAACACGAACTTGATAAAAACAAGCATAGAAAATGTTTGTCTTCAGTTATTTTTTGTTAAAGGAGCAACAGTATATAAAAAAGCATTCATAAGGAAATAGTAAAATTGAAAACATGAATATTTAAACATTTAAAATTGATTGATCGTTTTAAACATAAAATCAAACTGGCCTTTGTTTTTAAAAAAATAATATTTAAATAAATAAATACATGAAAATAATAGTTTCTGATTTCTGTTACAATCCTGCTCCTGCGCTCCCCCTGGAGGTCGAGGAGGGAAGTGGCAGGCACCGGCAGATCCTCCACGCCAGGTGTGGCTAATCACCAAGCTCCTTATAAGGAGTCGACGAAGAGTAGCTCTAGGCCTCAAACTTGGTCCAGAGTTGTGAGGGAACACTATGTAGCTTGTGTTTTCAAAAACCTTCATTCATCTCCAGAGGGAAATTGCTTAAATGTGTCTTTTGCGCTCGGGAACAAGTCGGTTTCACCTCAGATCTGTCCGTATTTGCAAACTAGACTGGATATTGAAAGACTAGAAATGTGATCTCCATTATTACAGCGAGTTCATCTCAACAGCCGCACACAATGACTTTGACCGCAACTCCAGAATCAACATCATTCAGCTGAAAAAGCCACACAAGAGCAGGCGTGTGAAAGCGTGCATGCTAAAGACATCTCGACATGTAAAGCGCTCATTAGTGGACGGCGAGATGGTCTCTAAATGTCACCGAGGGTCCATCGACTGTCCCGAGCTCTTTACGGCTGAACCAATGGCTGCTTTAACCTCGTTTGTGAGCCGGTAAATAAACTCCTGTCTGGCCTTTGCTCCGCACCCTTCGCTTCCAGAGGCTTTTCACAGCACAACTTCCTGATTTAAGTCAAGTCCTCGGGAATGGCTTCACTTCTTCTGGCTGTTTTACTGTGGTAATTCGATCACTTTCTGTCTTTTTAGACGGTCTGTTAAGGCTTGTTTGGATTTGGACGGTGTCTTTCTAAACTGCGGGAGGAATATCAACGATCACGAAATCAGAGATCCCAGAATGAGAGGAAGAGAATTGTTCGATAACCGGGATTTTTTTTTTTTTTTATTTGTCTAGCACTTTTTTTTAGTTCCGGACCAACGCAAATTAGAGAAAAAATAGTCTTTTTTCAAAAAATAGTTTCAATAGTCTTTTCAAAAAAATTTTGCTACTATGTAATTGTTTAGTTTCTGCGTTTTTTTTTTTTTTTTAATATGATTCTGTTTTTCCTGTTCGTAATTTTTTTTACCATTATTCCTGTAATTTTAATAATGTTTTTATCAATAATATATTTTTTCGTATTTTTGTTACTCACACATGACTAACAAGCACTGAGAGTAATATCATATCACAAATCACAGCTGTATTCAGATTTATTTACAAAATTATGCAATCATTTCATAAAGTGTGACATCACCACATGACTGACAGTAAATGTAATTTGTAGCGATGTCAAAGTTAACGGGGGCAAAAAATAAGATAAAAAGATGTTTACCAAAATACTTTCTTCAAAAGTTCGATACATTTTTACAGTCGCTTTTCGCTTTTAATAATGTCATTAAATTGTTTGTAATGCGTAACAACTTCATCTGTTAATTTCATACTTGAGTAAAGTTCTGCCCTGAAAGTTTAAATTCAATGAAAACCTTTTTTAGTTTTAATCACTTCTACTTTTTCTTCATGTTTTATATAATCTTTCAGAGATGAACATTGTTCAATTTCACTGTCTTTTGGATAATTGTTGCCATCATCCAAGAATTTACTATAACTACTGCATAGAAATGTAATTTTACATTTTCGCATGATATTTTATTAAAAACGAACTTTTTTCAGTCTGATAGTCTGCTTTGATAAATGCTTTGATAAAACTCTTATATTTTGCTGATGTATTATCAGGATAGACATAATCAAAACCGAATGTTTTAACACATTCAAAATAAATGACGTTTTTTATGCTTCAACCTTTCTAATTCCAATCATTCCAACAGTCAAAGTCGGAATAGCGGCGCGTTCCCGTGTTTATTCCGTGACTGCGGCGCCAGCAGCGAGTGGATGGAGTCGTTGCGGAGAATAATGATATGATTCGTTTCTGCCCGCTTCTGCAACTTTATCATCCACAGAATCAACAGCAGTGCGAAATCTAAAAGATTACACAGAAAGAAAGAAAAAAACACAAGCAAGCAAAAAATGGCACGAGAGATCATACATTCTAAATGATAAAAGAGGCTAAGCCACCATCTCCGGCCTTTCCGAGCCTCTTCGTTCTTCCGTCACGGAGAATGGAAATAGAAAGTAGTGGTGGACGGATCGAACCCTAATATTGATGCTATTGATAGTGGGGTGTCAAATCAAAATATAGATATTATGGGTTTTTTTTTTTTAAACCAGTGATAATATTAATTTCGCATTAAGTCTAATATTTAAAACATTGTGTCACAATGTGTAGAAGTGTTTTATGAAAACACAGCGAATTGAAACCTACACAAACACCTAAAACGGGAAATGTAAACATGTTTCTGAACAAAAACCTGTCACAAAGTCGATTTCAAAAGGACGACGGAGCATCAGAATTGGGCTTTGGAGGTAAACACAAACAAACAAAAAAAACATACTGCTTGGAAAATGTTGCTACTATGTAATTGTTTAGTTTCTGCGTTTTTTTTTTAAATATGATTCTGTTTTTCCTGTTCGTATTTTTTTTACCATTATTCCTATAATTTTAATAATGTTTTTATCAAGAATATATTTTTTCGTATTTTTGTTGCTCACACATGACTAACAGGCACTGAGAGTAATATCATATCACAAATCACAGCTGTATTCAGATCAAAAAATGCAATCATTTCATAAATTGTGACATCACTATAAATTACATTTACTGTCAGTCATGTAGTGATGTCAAAATTAAAGCGTTAATGCACATGATTGATTTTAAGTGCTTAATCGCGTCAATTATTACAAAAACACAACGTCCTGTTTTTATTAAGAATATAACCTAAAAAAAACATGTACTTCAAATTCTCAATTAATGTATAACACTTGTATGTAAGACCATAATTAACTTTAAATGTTTGTGTTTTATCGTTATAAAAGTGCGACTCGACCTCGGAGGATTAAAAAACAAAGACAATGGATTGCAAATTGAAGCAAAATGATACTAAATTTTTTTACCGTATTCAAACAAGTGTATATTTAGTGTTGAGTTTACATTAATTCACATAATACACCTCAATATCCAATGATACAAGCTTCAGTCATTTATTCACTATTAATCGCGATTAATTTGGTCGGGGAAGTGCGATTAACCAGTTAATAAAATGTATCATTTGACAGCCCTACAATATATCTTGTGTGCTAAAAATAATAAAATATCAATATCGTTAACAGCGATAATGGGCTGTTTTGTAAAAACAGCCCATTATCGCTGTTAACGATATTGATATTTTATTATTTTAATTATAATATCGATAACGATAATATCGGATCGATAATTTTGCAATATTTCCCACCACTAATAGAATTCAATTCACTAATAGAAGTCTAATAAAAAGCACTAGAATTCCTCGATGCTTCCCAATTCATCAAGATTTAAAGTTGCTTGCGGACAGAGAGTAATTTCCGCCGTCAGACGGTCAGATCGATCGCGTTGAATCACACGTTCCGAGTTTCTCAACTTTCCCGTGTTTTTCCACAGACGGCTCAGACTTTCAGAAAGCCCCGGTTTGGAGTGGGGAAGCGGGTGTCAGTGGCACACACAACACTTCTTACATAAGCTCTCAGACTCGCCACGGGCCCGGCCATATGTTGCTTTGTGTTGCCAAATCCCCACGCTCCTCTGCTGCGTGTTCCTTATTACACCCAAATCCCACCGCATCACACGGGACAGCGCCGTCCGTCTACAGCCACTCGACTTTACTTTACTTTACTTTACTTTACAGTCCTTTGGCAGACGCTTTTATCCAAAGCGACTAGCAAAAAGAGGAGCAAGTGAAGCAATTTGTCTACAATAGGCTACAATAAAGGTTCAATTATATATAAAAAAAAATTATTATTATTATAAAAAGACAAGAAACACAAGCTTTTTTTTTTTTTGGTTTGTTAATCAGTGTTAAGGTGCTGGTGGAAGAGCTCAGTTTTTAGTGCTTTTTTAAACGCCACTTCCTCTACTAAACCTGAAAAGATCGTTTTTTTATATAAGAGAAGTGAATTGCTCGATGAGCGGAATTTGTTATTTATTTTTCTTATTTCTTGATCCTTAAACTGGACACTTTTAACGTTTCTGGAGTCATTTTTTTGTATTTTACTCGCCTCTACGTTTTTCGATTGTGTTTGTATCTTGGGAATTTTGTATTTTTTATTAAGATTTCATTTTTAATCTTTATATCGTGTTTTTATCGTATTTTTGTTCTTTGTCTTTTTATTGTATTTCCCTGTTCACATTTTGTTGCATCTCCCCCATCCTTATAATTAATAATTAAATACGTATAATTTGTATGTGACAAATACAATTCTAATTAGAATTTTTAAATGGTACATACGGGTGGGCGGTAAACCGGTATTAACGTGAATATTGTGGCACGATATGTATTTTGCAATATCGTAAATGCCCTAACCTAGCGGCGGGCAAACTTTTTGATTGGCGGGCCACTTTGGGTTCCAATATTTGACAAAGGGGCCGGATCGGGATTCCTGGGCAAGCGGCTGTCAATCACTTTCTCACCAGCCAATCAGAGTAAGGGCCGACCCCACGTGAAGTTCCAAACGGAAAAAAAAACTTGAAGATTTGTTTGTTTCTTAAAAATTTAAGTTTGATATTTTTGCCGTCTGATTCCATAGACTGACAGTATAAAAATAAATGTTCAAAATATACTGGTATAAGTATTTCACGTACGTTTTGTGCTCATGGTTCCGCTTTTTAAAATGTTACATGAAGAAAAAAAATAACTCTTCATAACAGGTTAACCGGATTTACATTAAAAAAATCTTTCATTTAATTTTTACAAGTTCGGCGTGCCGGATTAAAACGTTTAACGGGCCGTAGTTTGCCCACCCCTAACCCTTCACACATTCATGAGTTACATTTTTATATACATTTATAAACACTATAATACAGTATAACATCTGTTTTGTTATTTCTTTAATGACAACACTGAGACATTGCTAATCGAACACAGAAAGCATTGTAACAGGCGGAATTAATGGATCACAGATGCAGCTTCGACGTCTATGTACTGTGCCTTTAAGAGCGGCTGTATTCGTAGGTGAGATCCGTAAAATCGCACGCTAGAAAAGCGAGGGAGTAAAAGTTTGCCTATAATGTAGAGTAAAAAAAAAGAGTAAAGTTTGCCTATAATGTAGTTAAGTCCTAAAAATGCTCTACATTGATTGATATATTCTTTACGGAAACTTTTCGGGAACGAACTTTATGGAATTCTGTGAAGAACATAGATCAAACACGTCAATTTAATCAGCGCAGTCTATTCACAATGTCAGTTTGTGAGGTCGACGAAACTGAAAAAAATTCTTTAGACTTTGAAACTCTGAGCATAGTATTTGTACTTGTATTAGTACTTGTACTTTATTGATTGAGTAAATGTATTAAGACTATTAAGATTGTGTGAATTTAAAAGTTGCATGTGTTTTTGATGCCAAGTACAAATACAAAGGATCCAAAAATACTAAGTAAAAAATATTTATATTATTTTTTATTATTATTATTATTATTATTATTATTATTATTAATATTATTATTATTATTATTATAAACAACAAATTTACAAAAGTTCCTAAAGTGTACTCAAGTACTTTACACCTCATTTGTCATTCGATGGTCGGTTTACGGAATCGGCCAATCAGCATCAGGGGGAGGGACTACTACATAACTCAATTTGTAAAATCAGCAGCATGTTGTTCAACAGTAATAATACAAATAATAAAAAAAATATAATACAATATCAGTTTTCAATCGGTGCATTGCTGTCAACCTCGATTTAACCCTCAACATCACATTTTATTACAATTGAACCATGCGACTGTGAAATCAACAATTATTACCATTCAACATAAAGTTTGCTGGATTGGATGGTGAACATCAAACGTGGCCACACTATTCTACATTATCTTCATTAGCGACACAAAAGCTTCTAAGCATCTCTCAGATCCGGCCGGCCGCTGTGATTGGCTTATTATTGCATCACTTTGATAAAAGCAGCATATGCATTATTAAGCAAGTTGCGAGCCAGTATCGGCTCCATTTCCTCTCGCTAATTTACAGTGAGTTCTCTGATGGGTGGGCGGGGCTTCATTGATGTACAGTAATTGATAAGCAGATTGCTTTGGTTCGGAGATTTTTGCTTGATAACAGGATTGTGTGTGTGTGTGTGTGTTAAATTGTGCTCCGTCAGCCATGATGTGAGCACGTCCCGTTGTGGGATCGGCATTATTTCAGCTTTGTAAACGACAAGGAAGACGTGGTGAAATGCAACAACCTCTGTGTAGACGCAAAATAATCATCGACATGAAATCTGATAGAATTGGAGGCCTCTTAATATTCTTAATACAAGTCAAAATTTTCATCTTACCGTGCATATCTGTCTCATGAGGAAGTTCTCTCGCAAACGGATCCGTGAGTAATGCAAGGAGGCAGAAACCAGCGTTAGTTTAAGAATTGGTTTATTCGGCTTCCAATGCATCACTGAAGAACAGTCAGGAAGTATGAATTATTATACTCTATATTACGTCACATTACGTGCTACTAGTGGCGAGATTTGGTATGTGATGAGAGAATGGCACGAGGTATTAATAATAACTAAAACATAGATAGGCGTTGGCATCGGGACACAATTGATGACATGTACTGTAGATAGACAGACAGACAGATAGACAGACAGATAGACAGACGGATAGACAGACGGATAGACAGACGGATAGGTAGATGGATAGGTAGATGGATAGGTAGATGGATAGGTAGATGGATAGGTAGATGGATAGGTAGATAGATAGATAGATAGACAGACAGACAGACAGACAGATAGATACAGATAGACAGACGAATAGATAGACGGATAGGTAGACGGATAGGTAGACGGATAGGTAGACGGATAGGTAGATGAATAGGTAGACGGATAGGTAGACGGATAGGTAGACGGATAGGTAGACGGATAGGTAGACGGATAGGTAGACGGATAGGTAGACGGATAGGTAGACGGATAGGTAGACGGATAGGTAGACGGATAGGTAGACGGATAGGTAGACAGACGGATAGATAGATGGATAGGTAGATGGATAGGTAGATGGATAGATGATGGGATCATCAAAATGGGATGCGCAATTTCAACCTCAAATATGGAACAGTTCCTTATTTCAAGGGATGTGTGGCAACCCTAGTTAAGACTATTTACAATTCAAAATCGTTCATAGAGCAGATGCGGCTTATAGTCCAGAAAATATGATATTTATATATTATATATATATATATATATGGCTGAAACATGAAAATATGTCTGAATGAGGGATCTCAAAGCAATAAAGTGCAAAAGTAAATAAAACTTCATGAACTTTTAGAAGAAAAATGTTGCTCTGTCAGCCATGAAGTGAGTGTCTCGTCTCCACTGGAAATTCGACTCTTTTCTTTGCTCTTTTTGTCCCAGCGTGTACATCGTGGGCCAAAGGGTGTCTGTGTAGTGTTTACTTGACTGGCAAAGGTTTGCCCCAGTAAGTAACCGAGTCGACGTCTTGGGGGAAGCGGCCCAGTTCGTCACACCATTAGCAGCGACTCTAGTGTGAAATCAGTTAGTGAGGTCAGGCCCTTCTCTTATGTAATGTAGACGTCAAAAGCGCCTCAGTCTCACTAGACCACCACATTCAATTATGTCTGCCTTTCCCTCTTTTTTTGCAATCCGTCTCCTTTGTTCTTTCTCATCTGTCCGAGTCTGGAGTCACTGAGGTGGATGTGATAAGTCTACGTGCGTAGCTTTTTGGGACGCGAGAAGTTAATACACACGTAGTGGGGGCGGGGCCTCGTATAACTCTTTACACACAGTGATCACAACACTGCTTTAAAAAAAAAAAAACGATAAAAATTACAGGTCAAAACCCGTCCCGTATCAATTCAAAATGGGACACGCAATTTCAATCTCAAATATGGAAAAAGTCCTTATTTCAAGTGTGTCGGGGTTAAGATCCTACTTAAGACCAAATAGACTACACCTGGATAAAATACCATATTTATGCGAATATAAGCACCCCCTTATTTTTTATTTTACAAAAAAAATTGCACAAAATTAAAATTCCGAAGAAAAAATGTTTTTTGTTTTTTACATAACTGTTTCAAACGTGTTAATATTCTCCTAAACATGCTCATTTTTGTTTATTTAACAATCCTAACTTGTGACTCGTATCATTTTGATAGTTTTACGTTTTGTTTTGTTTTGTTGACGCCATGTGAAGAGAATCGAAGCAAAGGATTATTATTCCCTGTTTAGCAGACCGAGCGTTTTGATTGTGTCTGTTCCTCAGATTTTTTACTTCTTGTCTGTGTTCTTTTTCGACTGTTTTGACACCTTCTGCGATTACACATTGGACCCGTTTGTTAGCGCTAAGCTAAGCGGTCGTTGTTTGTAGTTTCTGTTTGTTGTAATATTAATGATTGTATTTAGTGTAATCTTAGTTCTTCCAATGCTATTTTGTGTTATAATGTTTGAAACCGCTGATTATAAGCACACGCCAAGTTTTTGAGCGGCGAAAATAAAAAAAAAAGTGCTCTTGTTCGTGTAAATATGATAACTAACAAATTGATTCAAATGAAAACAAATGAAAGTGATCAAACAGGAACTCCAAACCCCGACATGGCATTGCTTTCTTCAGATCTCCAGAGGAAAGTGACCTGGTCTGGAACCACACAGGACATTGTGCCGTTTGACCCATTCAAACAGTAAAGTGTGTGTACACACAGTGAATTGAAAACACACACGAGCCGAGAGAAGATTGTGTTCAGTGTCTCGCTCAAGGACACTTTAGTTGCTCCGGGATTGAAACCTGCAACCTTTGCAATCACATGTCCGAATCTCAAGTTAATAGAGCGACAAATTGTCCTGGACTGAGTCGAGTTCACGGCCACAACTCCTGCACCGAAATCCTTTAATGATATATAATTATATTATATATCCTTTATATAATTCTTAAAATTTCACAATAACTGTATGGAATCAGACTAGTGCCAAAAATATCAAACGGAAATTCAGAAGAAACAAACGAAAATGCTTCACATTTTTTAAAATCTTTTGCTTGCAATCTTCACATTTTCGTATTAAACTTTTTTTTTTCCGCTTCCGATTTTTCATTATTTATTTATTTTTTCCCGTTTGGATTTCTGAATAATAAATAGTTCATAAATCTGTCCGAATCTCAAGTTAATAGAGCGACAAATTGTCCTGGACACGAGTTCACAACTCCTGCACCGAAATCCTAAATTAATAATTAGCGCAAAGCAATCGTGAGTTGATACAAACGGAGAAATGCGCTTTGTTTGTCGTGAGCAGCCTGATTTAAAATCCATACCACTTCAATAGGGATTCCAGCCTTTCGGGCTCTAAGTGTTAATGAGGCCACAGTCGACCAGGAAGTGGGAAATTACAACATCGCAGCATTACTGACGCCAAACGAGCCGAGTGACGTGCCAATCCGATGTCGGACAGAAGGTGGCACATTCCTTCATTTTTGACACTCACATGCCACACACTGCAGAAAATGCCAAAAGATCTTAAAATTACACAACAAATCTATATATAAGGTACATTAACTAGCTATTAGTTAATTATTAAGAGTGAAAGATTAATGTGCTTATTTCAAGAAATTAAGACTTGTTTCAAGCCGTCCTACCAAGTAAAATGTCCTCACTCCATTGGCAGATAATTTTACTTAATTTGAAGACTTTTTTATTTTATTTTGTTTTTCATGTGTATTTTTTGCAGTGAAGGGAGGAAGATGACACTGTTCTATCCGGATCCTTCACCAGCATCGATGTATTTGCAGCAGTGTTGAGAGAAACGCGTTACAAAAGTCATTTATTACAGTAATATATCAGTTTTTGCTACAGTAGTGTAACGCATTACTAATTATAACTAACAGACTTTTCACCCTCAAGCCAATAAATTAAACATGTAATATTTCCTGTTGGTGAACAGACTCTAGTGTCATTGGTCTTTGGCTGGAGGAGGGTTGGATTTTGTAACGCGGCAATTAACGGAAATTCAGAAGAAACGAGCGAAAATGCTTCACATTTTGCTTGCAATCTTCACATTTTCGTTTTAAACTTCTTTTTTTTCGCTTCCAATTTTTTTCTTTTTTTTCGTTTGGATTTCTGCATAATAAATTGTTAATAAATTTGCCGCGATTAAACTTTTAATTAATCACACGAGTTAACGCGTGTAATGTTGACAGCCCGAAATCTTAATATAATATCTAACGAGGGCTTTTCCGGTTTAAACTACTCACGAACTCTGCAATATTTATCACGTGCGCATGTGCGGTGCTAAACGATCTGGAGGCGCGGATACTGACGATAGCATCGATACTTTGAGATCACAGTATTGTATCGTTTCAGACTTTTCAGTATCGCTACTTATGGAATAATTTCTATTGTTTCCGCTATACTGTCCGCGCGTCGCTCTGGGTGAGTCTGAGGAACGTCTGAGAAGCGCTGCGCGTGTTTTACGTTTAGCGACTCTACACACTCCGCGGGCATTTCTTCCACCTCCGCCGCCTTTGGTTGTGGCGCTCTTTGATGTCGCGCGAGCAGACGTGTTGGTGTGAAGTGGGGACTGGTTCGCTGTGGTTTGTTGTGAGCTGAGGGAAGTTGAAACACAGAAGCTGTCAGATCAGCTGTCATGGCTGCCTGCTCCTGCCATGACTGCCACTACACGTTTACATCAATTAGCCGCGCTTTTACACCACTCGTGCTGCAGATGGTGGGCCGCGCTGATGGAGGCTGAAGGTCCGAGCAGTTAGTGCGGCCATGACGGTGCATCAAAGGCCAGCACGAGCTCCAGTCTGGAATCAGATTAGTGGCCAATATATCAAACGTACATTTCTTGGAAACAAACGGAAATCCTTTACTTTTTTCTTTACGGTCATTTAGCAGGCGGTTTTATCCAAAGCGAATTTCCTTCACATTTACATTTGATTTTTTTTTTTTTTTTTTTCACTTGCACTGTTTTGTTTGTTTGTTTGGTTTTTTTTTCATTTTTTTTTCTTTTTTGCTTGTAATCTTCACGTTGTTTTTCGCTTCGGATTTTTCATTCATTTTTTTTATTTGTTTGGATTTCTGGCCCAAATTTCACGTGGCCCTTACTCTGATTGGCTGGTGAGAATGTGATTGACAGCTGCTCGACTAGGAAGTTACACCAGCGAACATACACCTTGACAAGCTTTCTCTTTCTCTCTCTCTCTCTCTCTCTCTCTCTCTCTCTCTCTCTCTCTCTCTCTCTCTCTCCCTCTTTTTCTCTCTTTCTTTTCCGTTTGGATCTCCGCCCCAAATGTTATATTATATGATGTTAATCGTTATATCTGTCGGTTTCTTCTCCTACTTGATCGTACGAACATTCCTACCTGTATTTTTGTTGTGTGTACTTTTGATATTGTAGCGTTGGATCGATGAATAAACATAAAGGCACTAAATGAACACGGACACTTTAGTACGCTAGATAATCGTAACATGTTACTATATTTTGTAGTTATTTATATTAGTTTTCTGTCTTGACGTGTTTTGAACGCTAGCTAGGAACAGCTGATCAGTGACGTCAGTGTAGGAACTTCTGAGCTGTAGGAAGAATTCTCAGAACACCGCGTTCAGATGCGTCGATGGAAAGGCGTGTCATCTTCTGCCGCCGCTTTCATCCGCTGTCCATCGGCGTGTCACTGTCGATGAGGCCGACGAGTGCCGGGAAATATCTGGAAGGGACGTTAATGATGTTCGGGACTCGCACCCACTGAGCGCTTTGATTCCACTGCACCAGTAATCTGCAGGAAGACGTGAACGTGAGATGAAAGAGCGTTTGAGTGATGTGTCCTAGCAGAACACTGACGCGGAGAGATGATAGAGAAGATCCACTCCAGCGGGAAAATAAACCCTTTAACACGCTGTCCTGCCAGCTGACGGGTGAACAATACAGACGGCGTTTTGCTCGGGAGTTTATTGTGGAGCTCACAAAGACCCGCACCTTCGTTAGAGAGGTGAAAACACGGCACGGCCATGACAGAAGGATCATTTGCATTCTAACCACGTTGGATCGTGGAGTGATTGGAGGAACACGCAACTAGATAAACCCACAGTCACCGTCTTGCCTTTTCTGACGGATTAGTAGGGAATCAGACTAGCGGCGGGAATATTAAATATATAGCAAAAATAAAGCAAAGGTACATTTCAAAGACACGAACGAAAATGGTTCACGTTTTTTGTTTGTTCCAAGAATCAGACTAGTGGCGGAAACATCAAACGTAAAATGCAAAGACACGAACGAAGATGCTTCACGATTTTGTTTGTTCCAAAAATCAGACTAGTGGCGGAAATGTCAAAGATATCGCAAAAATAAAAATAAGGTACATTTCAAAGACACGAACGAAAATGGTTCACGTCTTTTGTTTGTTCCAAGAATCAGACTAGTGGCGGAGTTTTCAAACGTAAAATTCAAAGACACTAATGAAACTGCTTCACCTTTTTTGTTTGTTTCTCTGTTTTTCGCTTGCAATTACAGTACGTTTGTTTTTTGTTTGTTTGTTTTTGCTTGCAATCTTCACATTTTCGTCTGAAACTTTCTTTTTCGCTTCAGATTTTTCTTTTCTGTTACGTTTTTTCTTTTTTTGCTTGCAATTGTCACATTTGTAACTTTTTTGCTGCAAATTTTTCATTGCTTTGTTACTTTCGTTCCTTACTCTGATTGGCTGGTGAGAATGTGATTGACAGCTGCATTTTTTTTCTGCTTGCAATCGTCACATTTGCGTTTGAAATTTTTTTTCGCTTTGGATTTTTCATTTGTTCGTTCGTTCTTTCGCTGTTGTTTTTTTTTTTTTCGTTTGGATTTCTGACTCCAGTTTCCCTTAGTCTGATTGGCTGGTGAGAATGTGATTGACTGAAAGAGGGGGAGGAGTTTAGCGAGCGCTTAGACGATGAATTTGCTTCGATTATGAATGTGTTCGAGTATTTATTGGTTTGTAGTAATGAGTTTGTCTGCACTAACATGACAACAACAGCTGTAATAATTACGTGAAATTATTAATTGAGTTTTTGAAACATGCAGAACATTTTATCATTATTTTCATCAATTATAACAATAATATGTTTTATTTGTAAGGCGCCTATCGGGAGCTGTGAAGAAACAACAGTCTCTACTATTATTCTGAAATAATCAGCAAACACAGTAATTTAGCAATATTGTGCGAAAAACAACACTTAAATCACAGTTTGTGTACTAATATTAAAAAAGCAATGAATGTCAAGTTGTGAACTAGTCCCACACTTCCTGGTCAAGCAGCTGTCAATCACATTCTCACCGGCCAATCAGGGTTAGGCCCGCCCCCACGTGAAACTCGTGACAAAAAAACAAACGTAATGGCAAAGGAAAAATAGAAAAACGTGAAGCATTTTCGTTCGTCTTGTTTAGAAAAAATGCGTTTGAAATTTTCGGCACTAATCTGATTCCGCTAGATTAGAGCCAATGGGCTTGGAGTGTTGGTGGGTCTCCCTCAGGTCCGGTTACACCTGGTATTAACATCTGTCTCCTGTGCCGCCATCACATTGGTCGACCAAGACAGATTGCCATTTGTGCTTTGTATCAACTGGTGTTTGAAGTGATGACTGGGAAGATTTGATTGAAGGAGGCTCGTTTCTGACCATGACCAGTAATTGGATCTTGAGGAGCTTCCCAGTGTTTTAATTTGCATCTAAATTGCCAGTTCCTCCACTTTCCCGTATCGATTCTATCACCAGAGGTTTCTCTCTCTCTCTCTCTCTCTCTCTCTCTCTCTCTCTCTCTCTCTCTCTCTCTCTCTCTCTCTCTCTCTCTCTCTCTCTCTCTCTCTCTCTCTCTCTCTCTCTCTCTCTCTCTCTCTCTCTCTCTCTCTCTCTCTCTCTCTCCTCTCTCCTCTCTCCTCTTTCCTCTTTCTCTCTCTCTTTCTATTTCTCACTCTCTCTCTTTCTTTTTCTCTCTTACTCACTCTTTCTGTTACTCTCTCCTCTTTCTCTTTCTGTCTCTCTCTCTCTTTCTGTTTCTCTCTCACCCTCTTTCTCTCTCGCTCTCTTTCTGTTTCTCTTTTCTCTTTCTCTTTCTGTTTCTCTCTCTCTTTTTCTTTTTCTCACCCTCTATTTCTCTCTATCTCTCCGTCTCTCTTTCTCTCTCTCACTCGTTCCCTATCTGTCTCTCTCTCTCTCTCTCTCTCTCTCTCTCTCTCTCTCTCTCTCTCTCTCTCTCTCTCTCTCTCTCTCCTCTCTCTCCTCTTTCTCTCTCTCTTTCTATTTCTCACCCTCTTTCTCTCTCTGTCTCTCTTTCTTTCTCTCTCTCACTCGTTCCCTCTCTCTCTCTTTTTCTCTCTGTTTTTCAGTCCTTTTTTTGTGCTTGGTCTCAGCTTGATCTGTAATGAATTCCAGGAAGTAGAATGGAATTCATCTAAATGTAAAATTGTTTATTAGTCAAGCGTTAGTGCATTTAATCAGCGTCAGATTCGGGATATTGTTTCTGGTTAAATCTTAATCTTTCGATTGTATTTTACTACTTCAAAATTCACAATTTTTGAAATATTTCAGTACTTTTTGAGCCAGTTTCATTTACACAAACTATTTCACAGTAATGTCCACACTGTGTTTCAACGACTGAAGCAAACGGACTGGTTTTGTTCAAACTACCGGTGCTCAACATCATTTTTAAAATGCGTTCCACGAATGAAATCTTGAATTGTACAGTAGACAGATTTAGTCTCTGCGTGTGGCTCTGTCTTTCGTCTCCACTCTCTCGTTCTTTTTGCATGCCAGGGGGAATAAATGAAAGCTTATTAGATTGGGTATGGACCGACTGTGTGATGCAAATCTTCTCATCTAAAGGTCACAAATTAATTTGTCTCAAGTGGAAAAGTTTTCAAATTTGCCGTCTGACATTTTTGCTCTTTGTTTTTCCAATAGTTTTTTAGTTGATTGTGTGTAGTTTTCATTTGATTGATTGATTTTGTTGATGGATGGATGGATGGATGGATAGATAGATACATAGATAGATAGATACATAGATAGATAGATAGATAGATAGAGAGAGAGAGAGAGATAGATAGATAGATAGATAGATAGATAGATAGATAGATAGATAGATAGATAGATAGATAGATAGATAGATAGATAGATCAATAACACACAAACACTAAAATGTTTCATCATCACAATTTGATGACTTCTCAAAACAGGAAGTCTGTTTTAATTACTTGAGCTCCACCCTTTACTCTCATTAGTCGCTGATTAAAGACTTTCTTAAAGCTACAGTGTCAGTTAAAGCTCAGTTTTGCGGGTGACTGTATTGCTGTGTTTTTGTGTGTGTGTGTGTGTGTGTGTAGGGAACCAATCAGAAGAGGAGCTTAATTAATACAATGGCTGAAATGTTTGCTCTTCTAATCCATTTTTTCTCCAGTGTGCATGTGTGCTTAAAAGCCCAGTTAGGTTTGACCAACAGAACTTTTAAATGTCAGAGATTAACCTTCTGGTCCCGAACAAAGAGTATAAACTTCCATTCTGTGTAATTTGCCATGCTGTGCGAAAATGAAGAATTTGACATTTGGAGTTTTATTATTCTTTGCTTTTTTTCTCGGAGCATGACATCATGCTGTAATGATTATTTGGAGTCCTGGAACAGTTTAGTTTGACCCAGTTTGTTCTGTTGTGTATTTTGAGGATTATATATTGTATTTACGTAAATATAAGAACCCCTTTTTTTTCTTTTATATAATTTTGAGCACTGTTGAGTGGTGCTTATAATCACCTATTTCAAATATGCACGTAAATCTAAGCTCCCATTTTTCCATATTTCAAGTCAGGAGCATATAATTAACATAATGTTGCCAGAAATGTAAACAAATTTATATATTATTTTTATTTTGGAATTTTTATTTTGTGCCTGAAAAAACATATGATATGCTGTATGATACTACAAGTTTATATTTTAATATTTTTGTTTATATTTCTGTATAATGCTACGAGTTTACAAGAAAGGTTGACCAGTGTGAGATGCTCAGTACGCCAGTTTGTAAAAGAAACTTTGCTTGAAAGTTGCACAAAAAACTTCCTCCACAGAAGATCTCTAGCCAAAGTGATTGTTACTTTTTTTTTGAAAGTTATACTCCATCAAGCCAAAAATTCTAGCGTTCCCAATGTAACATTTATGGAAGCCCATTTCCACCACTGAAAAAAAAATCTTTCTGTTGTCTTTTTTTTTTTTTTGCGATAACAACTTAGCAAGATAGCAACTCAAAATAACGACTTAGTATCTCAAAATAACGACTTAGTGTCTCAAAATAATACTTAGTGTCTCAAAATAATACTTAGTGTCTCAAATTAACGACTTAGTGTCTCAAATTAACGACTTAGTGTCTCAAAATAACGACTTAGTATCTCAAAATAACGACTCAGTATCTAAAAATAACGACTCAGTATCTCAAAATAACACTTAGTATCTCAAAATAACGACTCAGTATTTCAAAAAACGACTTAGTGTCTCAAAATAACGACTCAGTATCTCAAAAAAACGACTTAGTATCTCAAAATAACGACTTAGTATCCTAAATGTATGACTTAATATCTCAAAATAACAACTTAGTATCTAAAAATAACAACTTAGTATCTTAAAATAACGACTTAGTATCTCAAAATAACACTTAGTGTCTCAAAACAACGACTTAGTATCTCAAAATAACACTTAGTATCTTAAATTTATGACTTAATATCTCAAAATAACAACTTAGTATCTTAAATGTATGACTTAATATCTCAAAATAACAACTTAGTATCTCAAAATAACGACTTATTGTCTCAAAACAACGACTCGGTATCTCAAAATAACCACTTAGTATCAGTTTTTGTTTTCATGGAGGTGCTTATATTTGCGTAAATACTGCATACATACAGTACTACTAGTTTACATTTGTATTTATATATAATACTACAGGTTTATACGAGAAGTGTGAGATGCCGAGCACGCCACATTTCAAAGGAGCTTTTCAGAAAGAAACCTCCTCCACAGATGATGGTGATGGATGCCGCATCACCCCTCAGAAACGAGAGTACCTGCTTCCCCAACAGCATCTTCAGCTCACACGGCTTCTTGATGGACCGCTGTATCAGCCGGCTCCTGGATTAGCTGCTGATTCCCAGATGCCCAGGCTGTGGGGAATTATATTAATCCCGGGCCACATTAATGGATGAGCTTTACACTGCATCACAAGCCTGGACATCAACTGTTCGTTTGTGTAGCTCCTCATCATCATCTCCACCGTCGAGGAGGAAGCTGATGTAAATAACTCAAGCTCTACTGCGTCTTTTCCATTCGCATTGATTCATAGAATGTGCAGGCAGACGGTGTCTTAGTATCAGCCAGGAATATGTAGTTACTACTGGACTTTACAATCTACATAGTTATAATAATAATACTAGCCACAACAGCAATGATAATAATAATTGTTCAAGTTCTGAGCATTTGTATGGCGCTTTTGATAGTTTTAACTGTCTAAGATTTTGGTAAGACGAGTGTCTAATAATAATGATGATAACAATAAAGATAATACATAATGATAATATAGATTTCACCACCATCATAATCATTCTTATGTATAATAATAATAATAATAATAACCATAATCTTAATCCTAATAATAACCATAATAACAACAACAACAGCAATAATAATAATAACTATATAAATAAATAATTATAATAAAGATATAATCATCATCATTTATAATAATAATAACACTATTATTATTATTATGATTATGGTTATTATTATTTTATTATTATTATAAGAATAATTATGATGATGATGATGATGATTTATAATACTACTACTACTAATAATAATCATATTCATAATAATAATAATACATTTCAATAATCATCGTAAAACACTGCTCGAGCCGACAGCCTCAAAGTCAAACGTTAAACAATACAGAACTTTATATCCATGTATTAATATATCCCAATATGACTAATCAATATGTAATATATTCCCATTGTACATGTGATTATAAGTTGTAGAATTTATAAATTGGAGAAAAACATAATAATGTAATGAAATGTATTTAGTCATTTAATAATAATAATAATTATTATTATTATTATTATTAATATAATAATAATAATAATAATAATAATAATAATAATAATAATATAATATGAACAACAAAGAAAACATTGAATTATTTACTATATATTTTGCTACTTTTTTTCAAAGAGTAACACTCATTCAAGTGCTAATGTAACAGACATATGATGTAAAAAATATATAATACAAAATGAATTTCTAAATAACAATAATTGTCCTAATTGAACAAGATCAAAGAGTTTTTGTTGAACACTGTTAACAAAGTGCTTTTTTCTAAATTTCTAGTTCATGACATCATAGAGTCACTTCTGATTGGCTGATGATTAATTCTGTGGTGTTCTGAAATGACTTGAACAATTATTATTTTAATATTATTCTTATATAAAACAATGGCCAATTGTCTTGTCATTTTCAGCACATTGACATGCTCGGCATTATTCGCCTCTCTCTAAATCAGATGACGAGCTAAGCGATGCTAAAAACTGCAATAATCATGATAAAAAGATAAGAAACCTAATTCATCTTGAAGCTGATTTGTGACTTAATTTACAGTCGTCAGTTGCTGTAATTAGTGTAGGAGTTTATGATGAGAATCCATCAACCAAACGAGTAGAAAATGAACGAGTGTCATCAGATTGGTACATGTGAGGCTTAGTGTTAATTTTGACACAGATTTTTTATTTAGTTTTAGTTAAATGTGTAACTCAGTTTTGATTTAGTCCCAATTTTGTCATGTAATTTTTTTGTTTTGTTTTAGTCTAATTTTAGTCGACTAAATACCACAACATTTTAGTTACAACTAACAAATCAACAAATTACAGTATAAATCTAGTCAACAAAAATATAGGTTCTATATATTCTAAATGTTAACTAAAGTTGCCAAGAAATCTGAATACGTAGTTAACTATGAACTTGTAAAACATATAAAAAGATCTTATTTATTTGGAAAAACATTTATTTTTCTTGAACTTATTTTTTTTTACTTTTCTTTCAATCCAAATAAATGTATTCATATAAATGAAACCTCGACAAATGGAAATTGAAAGGCTCTGTATCCTGATTGGTTCTTTTTTCGTTTGCCCCCGCCTTTCTCCACAAGCTCGGATTATGATTGGACGTCACCACGAAAGGCCTTTTTGCTTCGTTTTTATTCGTTGATGAAAGTGTCAAAAAACGTAGTCATAGTTTTCGTCGCTGAGCGGGAGTTTTTATATAGTTCTATATATATATATTTCTCGTCAGGGAAAAAGTGTCGTTGACGAAGACGATGATGAAAATATTCCGCAGATGAAATGAACGTGATCTTTGATTATTGTGCAATTCTATTTTAAAAGCCGGTAAAGATCATACAACCCTAACACTCTTGACCTTTTGAGATAGCGAGGTAGTTTTGCCTTTGAGGACGAGGCCACACGCTGGTGCCAATAATCAGCCAGACGGATCACGCTGACTCTTCGGTTTTTGGCTGAAGTTTCCCAGTTGGAAATGGCGGCCATACATTTCCCCAATGCATTTGTTATTTTTTTTTTTGCTCATGAGGCAGTCAGGACATCGGTGTAAAGTACTTGAGTACTCTTTTCATTTTTATATATATATATATATATATATATATATATATATATATATATATATATACGTATATAATTTTTTTTTAGGGATTTTTGTCAATTTTGTAAATATATAATAGGTATACGTATGTATTGATTCTGAAATAACAAAGTACGATAAAAATTCTTTGGACATAGAAACTGGGCGTAGTTTTTGTACTTGTAGTAGTACTTGTACTTTATTGTACAAGTTGCCGCATCTTGTGAAACCTTCTTTTTTCACTAATTTCATGCAGTAATTACCAACATGTGATTCACATGCCATAAATTGCCAGGCAAGTAATTCCACAAATGTATTACGATAATTGCCATAAGTACAAATACATAATTTAACACAAGTTTTCTGTTAAGCACTTTCAATAAACACACAGTTTATAAACTAAGACAAGTCTTCCAATAACTTGCAAAGAATGGTAGAATCATTCTGGCTTCACGTTCAACTCAACATGTACTTGTGGATATTCTGGATATTTTTTTTCATTTCAAAATATATAACCCTGAAAATCAGGTGGTCAGACTGCAATGTAATAACACATATTACGTATTGATTTAAATTGAAACAAATGGAATTGGAAATGGAAAAATAATGTACAGAAAACATTTTTTTTTTTTAACAACTTTTTTTTGGAAATTCTCATCAGCCAATGAGAGTTAGGCCTGCCCCCACTTGAAACTTGGGCCGGAAATCCAAACGAAAAGAAAAAAAAAGGTTTTCGTTTGAAAAAAAGTTTTAAACAAAAACATGAAGATTGCAAACGAAAAGTAAAAAAAACACATTTTACGTTTTATATTTTTGACACTAATTTGAATCCATAAAAGTAGTGCCAAATTTCCCCGGGACTCCCTGCAGCTCCTTGTGATCCAGACATAGAAAAGTGGCTCAGAAAAGGCATATGAATGGCTGATAACACAGTTGTACACTCTTCTGCACTTCTGAGCAGAAGGAAAACAGTTTTCAGGACGGCTTGAAGGTTTTCTCCCCGTTCTCTGACACGAGAACTTTCCGACTCTTTTGTATTGACGCGGAATTGTTGAAGTAATTGACCCGGGTCTTGTGGGAGCCTTTTTCCCTCTCTTTCCTCCTCGTGTGAGACTGAAATCAACAGCCTGATGTTTATACATGAGCACAAACATCTACAAGCAAATATTTCCACACAGCCTCATCAACCAGGCCTCAATTACGTTGCCCACATGCATCTATTCTCGGCTCGGAAGGCCAGCGAACGAAAGCACGGTCCGTTTCCACCGCCTGGAATTGCGTCTCCACCATTGGTGGGAAAACAAAAATTCTACCCCTGAGTAACATGTCGTATAAATGGAAATCAGGCCTGGATCAAGAGTCTTCTCTCCGGAGGCCTGCAAACAATACGGGCCTGGTTATTTACCTTGCATTAGGACTCTAGACTATGTAAAACTGCGAGGCTGGAGGCGAGAGCGTGTTCTGCTGATGATGAAGAAGCCCGTTTCGCACGAGGGGATGACAAACATTTTGGATCAGTAGGTTACAGGAGTGATGGAGCATCAGCAGCTCAGCTGGCGAATAATGAAGACCAGCGCTTTCAAACTCTGTCCACGCATTCCCACCTCTGACGTTTTCCCGAGGACAAAACCCGTATTTATGTGAACATAAGCAGCCCTTTTTAGGAATTTTCCACGCTCGGAAACGTGGGGGGTGCTTATATTTACCGATTTCAAATATGCGTGCAAATACATGCGGCCATTTTTCCGTATTTCAAGTCAGGAGGTATCACAAATAAACGGACGCCATTCGTCGACAACACGTCGACAAAATAACATTGGAAGTAAGGTTACACTAAATACAATCATTAATATTACAACAAACAGAAACTACAAACCACGACCGGTTAGCTTAGCTTAGCGCTAACAAACAGGTCCAATGTGTCATCGCAGAAAGAGTCGAAACAGTCGCAAATGAAGAACACGGGCAAGAAGTAAAAAAACCTAGGAACAGACACAATCAAAACGCTCAGTCTGCTAAACAGGGGATAATAATCATTAAATTCGATTCTCTTCACACGACGTCAGATAAACAGAGAGCTCAACGAGCCTCATGCTCAAAGACTCTTGGGAAATTAAGTTCTGACCACTAGAACCGACTTTTTGCTGTTTATCATTCAAGTAAAACGATATAATAATGATACGAGTCACAAGTTAGGCTTGTTAAAGAACAAAAAAATTGTAATGTTAAGGAGAACATTAACGTAATTGAAATGTAGAGAAAAGCAGAAATGTAAAAAACAAATGTTTTATGTCCTGAAAAATCAGAGGGGTGCTTCTATTCGCGTAAATACGGTGTTGATTTGGTCCCGCACGAAGCAAATGTTATTTGCAAGTGTCTGAAGGGAAGATCTAAAGGATTGTCGTCTGGCACAATTCTCCCGTTTTCCACCAGATGGAGGATCATGGCGGGCCTGGTGAACATCTATAATTCTCTTTTCTCTTGTCTTCCGCGTGGAGTGTAATTCCTGCCCTGTGTGCTTCTCTAATCCATCGCTGAGCTCAGCGTCTGATGTCAGCTCGATTCGCTGCGTGCGAGAGGGGAACTTTTCCGCCGTGTGATTGGCAGAACAACTTTGAATTGATTGGCGAGCCTGGGTGTTAAAGATCTGAGAGCGTGTTGTAGCTTTATTCCTCGCCAGCTCTTTCAGCATCGAGGTGCGATTTGAGATTTGATCTGAAGCCACTGAACTGATGCTTCATCGATAACTTCCACTTTGCTCACTTGATAGTGAGGAAGGAAAGATTTCCCTCTCTATCTGAAACCTCTCGATAGCCCCTTTGACGGCAAAATACCTATTTACTTATGTGTGAACAGACCAATGCCGGGAAATTCGTTCCGGGAATGAAAACCGGGAATAAACTCTACAGAAAGTTAGTTTGGGAGTTTCAAAACTGATCCATGAGTAGGAAAACTTGTAACCTTCCTGTGTTTGGGTCAAATTGAGTCGAATATTCGATGCTCAAGAATTTGAATCAGGATGAATCACAAACGGAAACACGTCGCTTTAATAACACTGGAAGTAATATTAAACTAAATGCCATCATTAAATTTACAACAAACAGAAACTACAAACCAAGATTGGTTAGCTTAGCTTAGCGCTAACTAACAGTTCTAATGTGTCATCGCCGAAAGAGTCGAAATAGTCGAAAGTGGAAAAACACGGGCAAGAAGTTAAAAATCCAAGGAACGGACACAATCAAAACGCTCAGTCTGCTAAACAGGGTCAAACTTCCTGTTTGGGACAAATTGACCTGTTTTCATAGTTTAAAAAAAAAAAAATATATATATATATACTTTAAAGTGTTTTTCCTATTTGAAACTTCTCCAGCTTGTCTTAGTTAGTGTAATCGACATATAAACATAAAGACATAAAAATGTTTCTGTTCACTGAGTTTTGTGATGCAGATATATGATACTCTTCAGACAAAATTAAAGCTATAAAGAGTCAGAAAGATCTAATATTATTAGTTTTTTTGCAACAACGAGACATAATACACACTCACACACACTTTCTCACACACACAGACGGTTTTGTCGAACTTTTTGGTTTCTGACACTCATATATACATAATAAAAGTCCTCCGGGTCAAATTGACCCACAAACAGTGTTGACGTTCCTCTGAAACCAACACAACGGGAATTTACTGAAATACATGCTTGAGAGGGGAATTTGACCATCTTCAACTGTCGAAAAGGTTCTACTGCAATCACGTGATCAAATGCCATCACACGAGCCCAGAATCGACCTTTCCTTTCAGACTCACTGAAGTGGACTTGCCTCGGTTGGTGGAATCCTTTTCTCCGTCTGGAATAAAAACACCTCGGACGCGTCTCACCTCTGCGCAGTTCTGTGCTCCGGAACCTGAACTTTACCTGTCGAGTCTTGCTTGAAAGATGTCTGCAGACTTTACAACTGAAAGTGAGCCTTTTACACAAAAATTAAATTGATTTCCTCTGGGCAAAGGCGAGATAAAGACCGACCTTCAAAGCGTTTACAGACGGCGGAAAATATAGACGGAGGCCTGTGGCGAAGCTCAATAAGTCGAACGCCGTTATCTCGGGAAATTCTATTCAGGTGCTGCCGTAACTTGAGTAAACGACTCGGCACTTTTACTCTACGTGCGCTGTACCACACGGTAGAGCTGCACCATTCTGGATGAAATGAGAATCACGATTTTTTTTGCTTGGGGTAAAGATCACGATTCTTTTTGGGTATTTTATTATTTTCAATACTCAACCCTAGAAATCAAGGTGTCAAACAGCAATATACCAACACATATTACTTACAATACTTGACATTTAATTAATTGGAATGAAAAATAATGTAATGCAAAAGTAATGTTGTAAAGAATGAAAAATCCACCAATAAACTTAAAAATAAACAATTTCAAGGAACAGTTACGTACAGTTGAGGACAACATTATTAGCTCTGTTTAAAAGCACTTTGGAAATACTTTTCAAACAATGATTATTTTGTAGGCGGGGCTAATCATTTTGTCCTGAACTGTAGATGTTTGAAAACGCAGTTAACACACACACACACTTCGCACTACCGTCTTTCTTTTATAATACGGTATTTAAATGATCGCGAGTTTCGCTCGATGCGCGACAGAAAGTCTGACAGAAACCGCTGACCTCAGATCAGGGTTTGGAAGAGTTGTATAAATGCTGAATTAAGATCGTGAAGGGCTAGAATCGAAATTGCGATCTTTTAACGATTAATCGTGCAGCTCTACCACACGGACATTCGTTATTCCGATTGTGGAGGAGTGGAGGGAACGGGAAAGGCGGCCAGTGACTATTGTAATCTGTTAAAACCCCTGGTCAGCTCGTCCTCTGATCTCCTACAGAGGCCGAAAGCCGTATTATCACTGCAGACATGTGCCCTGTCGAGCTATATGCATAAGCTTTCACCGTCCCAGGGGAGGTTTTCCTTCCACGCTTGTTGTCCCGATGGATATCATTGTGAGCGGGGTGAGCGGACCAGTAAATGTCCTGACACTTGCAATTGGATTGTGGGTTTTGCCATCTTTATCTTGAACAAGTCTAACTGGAAAAAAAAAAAAGAATGACTCAATTCTGTGAAATTGAACCACATTGAACTGCAACGTACACTTAATCCGTCATATTCAGTGTCGGGAGTAACGCGTTACAACGCTGAAATATTACAATAATGTGCCGTATTTAAGTTTGTTAAATAATTTTTTTTGGTTAAATGATATTTTTTTTTATTTTGTGCCTGAAAAATCAGGGGCGTGCTCATATTCGCAGGGTGCTTATATTTGCGTAAATACCGTTTTTGTTTTTGCTGTAAGGCAGTAGTGTAACGCATTACTAATTACATTTTCAGGAATATATTACTCGTTACATGCATGTTAACTATTCAACTATATTTGTCTATTTTTATTTTTTAAACTTACATATTGTTATTTTGTCCACATTTTGCTATTTTAGGATGTTAACTTCGACGTAAAAGTAATTATTAGTAATACAGAAGTAATCTTACATATTACAATTCTGAGACGGTAATATTGTAATGTAACATTACATAAGTAATGTGTAACGTATTGCAATTTCAAAGTAACTTGCACAATTGTCATCAACAACACTGGTCATATTGTTTTTATAAATGTATACATATTTCACAATAGACGTTCGTTGACGGTGCACCTCATCATCGTGTAAATCGACCAAAGCTTTATTAAAAGTACGATACGGTGTCAGCCAAACAAACAAGACTTTCCTGGCTATTACATCGTGACCTTTAGGGGTTGTGAACGCTAGTTTTGATTGAGTCTCGGGAAAGACTTCGGCTCTTGGGGATTAATGCGGCCGTTTAATACGGAAAAGCAAAGCGGCCAATCAATTTCACTTGTTGGTTCTTCTTGGAGGAACACGGCTGAAGAGTCATCGAGCTGGGAGGATGAATTCAATGAAATTTTTACAGATGGGTCGATCACGCTCACTTCAGGTTGATGCTCGTAAGGAAATGCGCAGTCAGTTACAGTCTCTTAAAAATGACGTGAGGCGCGTATTAATTACCCAAAGAAGAAAAAAAAACTACTTAAATTGTGGCTCAAAGAAGCAGATCAATACTTTAGTCTTTAAATAGCTGATGCGAGTTTGCCGTACTGACTCACTTTCCCCTTACTTCAGCGACTACTCGAAATGCAATCTACATATCTTCACTCAGCTCTGAAAAAGCAGCCGGCTCCGGAACGTTCTCTCAATCACTCAGAAGCGTGTCAGACCAAGGGTATAGGGTGTATTTGTTTCAAGAGTCGGTATGTCTGAGTAAAATCAGGACATGATTGCTCAAAGAGTTTCTTTCACCTATCCATCTCACGGAGTCGATTGCCAAGGACACGCCCTGAAAGGTGTCCAGGCCAATCACAAGGCAGGACACACTGTGCTGGCTAACACATGGACACCAAGGACACGTGTAGTCTTTACTTACTCTACGTTGTGGACTTTGAGGACGCATGAAGTGAGGAGAAAAAAAAACCCCAACTATTGAATTCATTAATACTAAATGATTATTTCGCTCCATTGTACCGTACAAATCCACACATCAACACGTTTCAGTTCATTAGCTTGCCACAAATCCATTAAACACTTCGCCTTCGGCGTCTGAGATTCACAGTTTTTGTGATTTTCAGTTCGATAATTTCAACATCAGGCGTGACCGCATCCTCTGGGCGTTATCGGAGTCAGTGGCTCGTTCCGTGAGGATTGGGTTTCCTCGAATGTGTGTTCGCCTTCGAGCTTAGAACTCTTGTTTCAGATGGGTTTGACAGTATTGGTGAGACGAGCGCACGGAGTCGCCGATCAATAAAGACGGAGACGTTAGAAGATAGCTACGGCAAGCCAAACTGACATTCAAACCTCAGACTGCGAAGAAAAAAAACGTTTTCCATGCAGTCCAGGGTTTTGGAAGGAAAAAACGATTTTAACCTCTAGAGAAGTGAGCTCTGAAATTATATTCTTTTTAAAATTTGTTTTGCTAGTTGATCTGTTAGGAGCGCCATACGTGTAAAAATGAAGCATCTTTTTTTTTTTTACATGATTTGGTGAAGATATTATAAATGTCACTACTTAATTTTTACTTATCGTATTTTTCGCCATATAAGACGCACCCAATTTTAAAGGAGGAAAATCGAGAAAAAAAGATTCTGAACCAAATACTGTAGTAAAATATTTTATATCAATTGTATAAAGGTTAACAGCAGTTTAAGAACAATTGTATGCCAAACATGTGACATGATCAGTCAGTAAAGTCAGTAAACAGTGAAAGTAGAGCTGGGCGCTATAGCGGTATTGAGATGTGCCCTGATATGGATTTTGCAATACCGTGGATACTGTGAAAATTCATGAATTAGATTGTTATATAAGTGTATAAACACCTTAATACAGTATTACACATTAGTTTCGTTACAAGTTGTAACTTACAACTTCTAATGACGGCACAGACATTACTAATCGAACACAGATTGTACTTCACGCGCATACGCCTGCCGCTCCGTGTTCTGCGCTGTGCCTTTAAGAGAAGAGCGGCTGTTTCAGTTTTAAAGACGCGCGCGAGAAAATCTGCTTGTTTTATTTTGATCAAAGTTCGTTTTTGTTTGGAAATCATGGTTTCATTCTTTCACAAGGTTCTGCGCGAGAAAGAAAGGGAGACAACGTATGTAACACCGCGGATCTCTGCATTCGCCGTATAAGACGCACCCACTTTTCATCCTCAGTTTTGGGGAAGAAAAAGTGCGTCTTATACGGCGAAAAATACGGTATGTTCATCGATATTTGGTGTTCTAGCAAAAGGGCACTTCTTATCCAAACATTTCCCGTAAACAATACTTCCTTTACAAAGACAGAACTTGCGTCCTATTCTCCGCCATTTTCGCTCTGACTGCCGAATGCGCTTCGATGATCGGACACCATTAAAGGACGCTCTATGACCACGATAACATGGTCAATCGGTTTCAGGACGCCTGGTGTTAACACAAGGAATGTGGAAATTCTGTGATGTCAGTACACAGACGAGGACATCAGGACTCAGGAGGTTAAGTGCACCTTATAGCGTGAACAACACCTGTCAAAGAACAATTCTTTCATCAAGTTTTTCAACTCAAGAGTGGAAGTGAGAAATTGATTTGTCTCACTTAGCAAATTTCGAAAATCCCCTACGTTTTTCCCTCAAACCTCTGTCCTTTAATAATTGAACGCCGTTTTATTTGATTTTTCTTTTCCATCTACTCTAGACAAGGCTTTTGTGTATTCATCTCCGCATCTCCGTTCCATTGCAAATCGTGTCTTTTCTTCCTGGCTTGTTGACAATAACAGCTAACGAGCGACTGATGTAATTAACCGTCACGGCTAACCTTGTGTTAAAGTGCGCTCATCAATCTTCTCTTGACGGACGTGGATGTCGGACGCCTTCCTGCCTCGCTCTTTATAAGAACACCTCGTCAATTAATCACAGCGTGGAATGCATTCGCCAATCCCTCACCTGTTCGTTTTCCGCAGGCTTAGTCAATAACGAGCTGTGAACCACTGTGTTAAGAATTTGATCGCTTCTGGAATGACCTTTGCCCAATGGGAATCCGCTCGCTGTGCCACAAGAAAGTGTGAAGTCCACTGAACAAGAGCGGAATGTTCTGATGGTCAATACATCGATCGCTTGGTCGGACAAGGTAATTACCAGCTGCTCTTGCTCCGTTTTGTGCCGTGTATTTTTCAGAGGTGTACTTGAGTAAATTTACTTGATGTACTTGATTACTTTACTTAAGTATGTTTTTGGCTACTTCGTACTTGCACTGAGTATAAAAAATATGAAAATTATGAGCAACTTTTACTCTCTACTCCACTGCATGTGTGATTGAGTAGCAGTACTTTTCACTCCACTACATTTGAACGAACACTTATCGTTACTCGTTACATTGTGATAGTGCGCGACAAGCCGGAATCGATTTATACCACGGTTAATTTTTTGGGCGGACGAGGCGATGGCGCCATCTTTAGGCTGCTGAAGGTAATGGAGGCTATTTGTGAATTAGAAACCACATGAACGTGAATTAGGGGCGTGAATGTACGTATAGTAGGTGTTTCACTAGTGAACTAGCTGGACGATCATCTATAGCTTTATTTGAATTAAATATTTTCTTTTGTCGATAATAGAACGTCTCTTACAAGATGCAGTGTCAGCTTTGTTTACCGCGGACAACAACAATAAGTGCTTTTAAAAATTCACCGTAGAATTTGGTGAAACACATTGCGTCTTTTAATGTTAAAGTGTTTTTTTTGTCAAGTTAAACTATACAGATCTTCTCTGACTATACAGTGGTATTTGTAAGCGTAATATTACGAATATTAACGTGGCAAAAACCACTGTGACATGACTATATTTTCGCCTAATTTTTTTGTGTGCAACGTGTGCAGAATTTTATTTTATATCTACTTTTTTTCTTTGCACATGTAAGCGATTTAGACTGACATTTTGTTCTACTTTGATCTACTTTGTCCTACCATTTTTAAAACATTGAGGTTAAATTTTGTTTCTGTATTAGAAAACAATTGTTTTTTGACAGGTTTTTTTTTTTTGCCTATATCGAGTACGAATAAAATACTTCGTAATACTTAAGTTCTTTTAAAATAGGATACTTTGCTACTTTGACTCAAGTCTCTTTGAAATTGGTGATTTGTTACGGGTAATGGAGTCGTTTGTACAGTAAGTATCTGTACTTTTACTCAAGTATGGCTGTACTCTTCACACCTCTGGTATTTTTAAAACTGCACTAAATTAACTGAATTAACATCTCGTTGCGAAAGATGCCCATCCATTATCGCAGAAGCTCTGGTTGTTTGACGCACGAATGCTAATGGACGCAGCGGTTAGTGAATTTTTCTGGTCACTATGTTTTAGGTCAATGAAAACGCAGCCATTTAATTTAGTCATTTTATTCAATCAGGTAAATTCTGCATACTCATCACTTCCTTGTTTGTGTTGGGTTGAAGAAAGGCGTGGCCTGTCTGTCAGCCATTTTAAAGGCTTGGGCTGGGGTCCATTTTGGTTAGTGGGTTGTTGGGTTTTCTGTCTCGTTATATTGCAGATGTATGTATTGATTTGGCTAATTCCTAATTTATTCCTGATTTTTTTAGATTTGGGTTATTTTGCAGTGTGTTATTGTTAATTTGGTGAAGTGTACTTATTTTCTGTTCCCCCTCCGGATCAAAGTGGGTTGGCCCAATCAGTTTAGGCGGGAAAACGGGCCTTTACAAGCCAGTCCATTTTGATTTGCGTATTATGCAAGTTGACCTTTCTCTTGCATTTAGGAGAAATATTTAGGTCTGAACGCACTTTGACGGTCTGGTTAACTGTTGCTATCTTTTCATTTTCAGATTTCTTTTCATTTTGTAAGTTCTTGTTTTCTTTTGTAAATACATTTTTGTCATCTGAAGTTCAGAAGTACGGCATCTGTGTGGCTCCTCCCACTTCCCCGCGGCCCAGTTCGCGCTAAAAATACGCGGCAGAACTGACAATCCGTCCGCTGATTCGTTCAGGAAGTGATGCAAGCGTAAAAGCCGCCTTTTCTTCCTGCTCTTCCACCCCGAGCTATAACGGGCTCATCTATTAAACAGAACAAAAGGATGTTTATTTTGCACATTGGCCAGACAAGCATATGAAGGCTCTAATTAGAGATTCCCGCAGCAGCCGGTGAATTATTAATATTCCAATTTGTGGCAAAATATTGAAAGGCACGCCTGAGAGATTGTGCCCGCAAGTGTGACGGACTTTGATTCATGGCCGTGGGGTGAGAGCCAAAGGCCTGTGACCTGTAAAGGAAGTGTGAGGATTCTGGGGCTGTAAACACACCTACCCATCTTTGTGCGTTTCCTGTATGCCTCTCTCATTTTAACTACCGTATTTTTCGCCGTATAAGACGCACTTTTTCTTCCCCAAAACTGAGGGTGAAAAGTTGGTGCGTCTTACACGGCGAATGCAGAGATCCGCGGAGCGCGGTCACCGCCATCTGTGTATGCAATACCGCGGTGTTACATACGTTGTCTCATTTTCTTGTCCTACTTTCACTGTTTACTGACTTTACTGACTGATCATGTCACATGTTTGGCATACAATTGTTCTTAAACTGCTGTTAACTTTTATACAGTTGATATAAAATAGTTTACTACAGTATTTGGTTCAGAATCTTTTTTTTCTAGATTTTCCTCCTTTAAAATTGGGTGCATCTTATATGCCGGTGCGTCTTATATGGCGAAAAATACGGTATAACTCGTCTTTTGGGAGAGTCGGATCACGTCAACGCTGCGTTCACAATTATGCAGGAGAGATTGACCCCGACATGTGACTCGTTTTGATATCGTTTTGCTTGAATAATAGAAAACAAGAAGTCGATTTTAGTGGTCAGGACTTCATTTCCCAAGATCCTTTGCTCTCCAGTCAGACTCCGCACATGCTCAGAGCAATTGTTTCAAGCTCCGGTCTGTTTCAATCTCTCTGTTTATCTGTCGCCGTGTGAAGAGGAAGGATTATTATCCCCTGTGCTGCAACCCAGCGTTTTGATTCTGTGTGTTCCTTTGATTTTTTTTTTTTTTTCTACTCCTTGCTCATGTTCTTCATTTTTGATTGTTTCGACTCTTTCTGCGATGACACATTGGACTCGTTTGTAGCCGGTTGTGCTAAGCTAAGCTAACCCGGTCATGGTTTGTAGTCTCTGTTTGTTGTAACATGAAATATTGTACTGTAATAAGTTGCAACTGTTTCTGACTTGAAATATGGAAAAATGAGCGCTATGGGTATACGTTTTTGAGCCTTGAAATTTCGGAATAAAAGGGGTTCCTATTATTGCATAAATACCGTATTTCCTGGCCATTGTCGCCAGAAATCTTGCCCACTGCTCATCGTGTTCACACATTATAGAGTCGTCTTGGGGTTTTAGCGGCGCTATTCCGTGAACTGACATTAATCGTATCAAACGCGTTTCAGAATGAGGTAATTAGCCGCGGCAAAGCCAGTTGTTACATATAAAACAAATATAATCATCTGCAGTCTGCCGGTGGTTTCTTTTTCTCATTATGTTTTCTAGTGAAAGGCTTATCGTAAGCGGATAATAATGGAGAACAGAAACAGTGCGCGCGTGTGTGTCTGCGGATTATCTGGTCATGTGATCGGAGATTACACGTTTAGTCAAACCTCACGTCTTTCTCTCCACGTCCGCAGTTTGCGACTCACTTCGCCTCGTCTCTCCGTCCTTCTCCTCCTCTATCCGTCTCTCTTTCTGGGGCTGATTGCATCGATGTGGCTTTATCTCCAGCGCTCCCTTTGGGTCCGGCTCAGCTCATTACAGCGAGGTCCTGCAGCACAGACGGCAACAGTCTGAAAATGTCATTAAAAATGTATTGATGAGACCACACTCATGTGGAACACTGTTTACCCAGTGATGGAGCCTCCAGTCTGCCGGGCGACACCTACTAAGTTGGATAAATGACATTGCGATGGCCGCCCTGTTCTAGACCCAACCACAGTCATGTGACACCGGCAGAACCCCGAAACAGGAAGTCGTTTGTGGGATTGTCAAGTTTGGTTGTCAGGAAATGGCGAAGAACCTCCAATGCTGATGATTTTGAAATCAAATTTGGCTTAATGAGGTCGTGCTGCCTTTTAGAATGAAAAAAGAGGCATAGAAAAAAGTAATAATTTGGAAAACAATTGCAAAAAAAAAAAAAATCTCTCTCTCTCTCTATATATGTATATAAATAGATACCGTATTTTATTTTACCGTATTATGGCAGAATTGCGTAAATTTTCTCGTTAAAATAAAATTTTTCTTTTTTTTTTAATAAACCCAACTTGTGTTTTAGTTCTAGTTGTTAACTGCAAATCGTTTTTTTTTTTTTTTGTACATCACAAAAAAGTGTTTATCAATTCATGCTAGGCGAAATAAATTTGTAATTTTTCTTAGAAAGAGATATTTTCTATTTTTACAGATATTTAAAGAAAATATCTTTCTTTCTGGTCATGAATAATTTCTTAAAAACATGTTTAAATGAGATTTGTTTTACTCATTTTTGTTTTTTTCTTTTAGAACATCTAAAAGTGTTTAAAACCATTTCATAGAAGTGACGTATAAAAATATCGCTATTAGATTGAAGGGAATTTCGCAAACCAGAGAAAATGTGCCGAGAGGAAATGAAACTTTATGCTCCGTTGTACCATTTATGAAGAGTAAATCTCCTAGAAATTCTAATCTAGGCCTTTTTCCTCAGATTTTTCTGAACCTATTCTCTTATTATTAGTGTGAAATAATTCAGCGTGGAGTCCATTTAGAGACACTCTGATTTCTTCGTGATTTCATTTGCCCTCATCTGAACTTTGCGGGAAAAAAAAGAATATTGGTTTTTATTTCTAGTGGCCGAGTAGCCGCGTCTAATTGAGATGTATTCTGGCTTTGGTCACTTCACACTTGAATAGGATTGAGTTTATCCGAATAATCTTGCGGTTGAATTATTGGACTCTCTTCAGATAATGGCAGTGTCCTATCTTTCACAGTCACTCGCTTTAAACAAAGACTCCATCATGAAAAAAAGCTCATTTAGCCACATAAGAAGCCTATTGTCTACAAAGTGACAGTGACAACTTTTAAGATTAATTGAAGCATTTGTACGGTTTCATTTTAATACTGACTCTGAATAATTTAATCAGAATGAGACAGATTGACAGAAAGACATATTGTATTATTTTATATTTGTTTCTGACCTCGTCACGGCTATTAAACTCAAACTGTGTCATTGTAATTGTTATTTATCGTTTTCAGTACATTTTATTCGAAATACTAATTTTTAGTTTGTTAATTTTTTAGGTTTCATAAATATACTATCAATGGGATTTGATTTTTTGAGCTACATTTGCAAACTCGGGATTTAAAGTGCAATACAAAACATTAAAATAATAAAAACAATTAACAAAAATTGTAAATAAAAATTAAATCAGTTTGGCCTTATCATAAGCAATATTGAAAACGTGACAGCGGAACATGATTTCTCCCTATACTGCTGCTTTTCGAAGTGGATTTTTTTATATTTTCTCTATATTTTCATATGAATGATCATCTTTTAAAAATATTAGCGTTATCTTTGGCTTCCTCGATGTTTTAATTTTTTTTTTTTTTATTCAGCTTGTGTTTCAACAGTTTGGAACTTCACTCAAATAAAGTTTTTCACTTGAATGTTGATTGTTGATATCCACACGCCAAATCTGTGCTCGGCTAGTGCTGTCTGCACATTTGCCTTCTGGTTGAACTCCTCCCCCACTTCCTGGTCAAGCAGCTGCCAATCACATTCTCACCAACCAATCAGAGTAAGGGCCGCCCCCACGTGATGCTTGTGCCAGAAGTTCTATTGCAGGAGAAAAAACAAAGAGAGACAAACAAATAAACCTGGAGCGAAAATTAAAGTTTCAAATGAAAACGTGAAGATAAAAGTTTTTTTTTTTTTTAGAAATTTACGTTTGATCATTTTGTTGCTGTTCTGATTTTGTTTTTTTTTAGCGTTTTTTTAGAAAGCATTTTTTAGAAAGCATTTTTTAGAAAGCATTTTTTAGAAAGCATTTTTTTAGAAAGCATTTTTTTAGAAAGCATTTTTTTATTTTTATTTACGGTTGATCATTTAGGCACTACAATAATCTGATTCCAGTTTTTTAGCGTTTTTTTTTAGAAAGCATTTTTTTTTGGAAATTTACGTTTGATCATTTTGCCACTAATCTGATTTCATTTTTTTTTGCGTTTTTTTTTAGAAACTTATGTTTGATCATTTCGCCACTAATCTGATTTGAGAGTTGTGTATCTCTGTATTTTCTAATAGATGGGGAGAGCGGAGGCCATGTGCCGCTTCCCCGGTGGACTAATCAGTCTCCCACAATCGTCGCTAAATTGCAGTCAATTCAGCGTAAACGTTTTCCAGCGGGGTCGGTCGCGATGAAGCGGCGTCATGTGTCCTTGTGTGGAGGCGTGTGGACGTTAAGATGATTGTTATTGTGTCTGACACGTGGAAATGGACGCACCGCTGGAATCGGGCAAAAACGACAGCGCGGACTTAAAAAAAGAAACTGTATTTATAATTTATCATTGAGACTTTGGTCTGAAATTGTGTCTTTTATCCAGACCGTTTATTGTGACGATATTGTTCCGTTTGTCTCTTCTGGCCTCGTATCACGTCTCGGCTCGTGAAAAGTCAGTGTAAATGAAGATTTATGCTGGTTGAATTTCCCGTTTTGTCCTGCGAGATGAAGGCAAATTGTGTAGCGAAAAAAAGAAGAAAGTTTTTAAGGAAATGAAGGAACTGGAAATTATGACTGATTTAGAAATTAAATGTGGCTTAGTCAAATCCTAATTGGAAAGACAATTGCCCCTGATTTTTCAGTCACAAAATACAAATTCAACTTTTTTTTTTTACATCAAAATGACTTAAATAAAGAAAAATAAGTATTTTAATGAGAAAAATTAATAAAACCAGACTTGTGACTCGTATCACTTATATGTGGTTTTACTTTAAAATAATATTGATAATAATATTATTATTATTATTATTATTATAATAATTATTGTTTCGTCTGCTTTTGTCTCTTCTGGCCTCGTATCACGTCTCGGCTCGTGTAAAGTCAGTGTAAATGAAGATTTATGCAGGTTGATTTTCCCGTTTTGTCCTGCGAGATGAAGGCAAATTGTGTAGCGAAGGAAAAAAATGAAAAAAAAAAAAACAAAGGTTTGAGAGTGTGAAAAGTGTTACGTTAAATATTTAAAACACTTTAGAGTTTGTGACGCTCCTGGCAACGTGGTGACACGCTATTAAAATGCATTTACTGGGAGTGATTATGCATTATTCATGTTGGTGTCTGTCGCAAACAAATCGGCACGGAATCTTCGGAGTTAATGAAAGCGCTTGTTCCGACCGGAAGACGCATAATTCTTTTAAATCTGATTCGCTGGCGCTTCAGGCGTTCGGAAGAGTTCTTCCTTCCCTGAACATCAGGCCGCCATCCAGATCACAATTCCTCAATTACATTATTGCGGAAAAAAAAAATTCTGCATTAATGTAAAAAAGAGTTTTTGCCTCGACTCGGACAAACTTACCTTTATAGAAGTCAACTTGTGTTGTGTAGAACTTTAAAACACAAATATTGTAGGCCTGCGTGCAAGTAAAATTTAGAATTATATTTCTTATTTAGAATAAATTTAGAATAAAAAAAATGTTTGTGATGAAAACTAAGAGGCTAAGACACGTGTTGGAATTTTAATTGCTGATAAATTATGCATTTGATCATCTGAAAAAAAATATGAAAAAATATGCATTTGATAATCTGTGTAGCAGAGATGAAAGCAAAGCATCGACAACATTTTTTCATTTCTCTTTTCTAGAAAATCTATAGGATTGTGCCCGTTCATTTATTTTGGCACTTTTTTGTCTTGATTCCTCATTTTGACACATTTTCATTTCATTTTTTAAAAGGCCCTAATATTGTTGCAGTTTTTTTTCTTCTTTTTTTGAGTATCGATACTTTTTTAAGTATCGTACCGAAGTTGAAATTTCTAGTATTGTAACACAAATGTTTACTTGTTTATGTCCTGTCTTTAAAAGATAGATTTTAAATAAAATAAATTAATTAAAATACTGCCCCTCTTTGAGACCTAAATGTCACTAAGAATCACATCAAAGTCGATTCGAAATTATTTTTTTTTTGCACACTTGAGTTTGATCGAGACTGACTTTTTGTTCTTTCTATTAATTTTGTTCTACCATTTTTGACACATTGAGGTGTTAAATTTCATTTTCATACTAGAAAATGAAACCTCAAGAATTGTTCTCATAAAATAATTTTAATTAAAAATAAAAGTTTTTTTTTTTTTTTGCCTAAATTCAGTATGTACTTTTTACTTACACATTAAGTATCCGTACTTTTACTCTAGTTTCAAATCTCGATAGAGCGTCAGTGGCCTTTTGTGAACTTCACGATCACTAACGGCGATCAGAAATGGAGCTTTATTGATCATCGAGAGAGCCAGAAGTCCGTAGGCTCACAAACCTCGATACTCGCAGCGTTTGCGTTGTGTGATTTGATCAGACTGGACAGAACATTTACCCAGAGTTCTCGCTTTCTCTCGTCATAACGGGCAGAAGCTAAAACGGTTGTGTCAGCCGCACGTTTGGCAAAGAAGTGAAAATACACTGTACAGATGAATTTACTTCCACTCCACTGGAGTCCTTCTGCCGTTATGAATAAAATTGCCACGCAAGTGACCGAAACAAATCCATATTGTGGTTCATATATCACGGACCCGGCATTTCTAGCCCCGCTAAACCTGATCCAGTGCTGCGTTATTTCATGGTTCGCTGTCTGTTTTACAAGCCGCTTCATTCATAGTAATTCACTCAAATGTAGCTAAACGTCACTTCAAACTCTTTTAAACGTAGATACAGGATGCTACTAGTCACTAAAATGTCATTAAAACGAGGCACAAGGTCTCTAAAACGTAGCAACAAGTCATTAAAATGTAGCTACACTGCAAAAAAATTGATTCTTGGCAAAGCCAAAAAATCTTGAAATTAAACAATAAATCATTTTTTTTGTTTCTTACTAGATGAATTAGCACACTCAGAAGAAGGAGAGAAAGATTAAGTTGCTACTTTATAAATAGGTCTGGTTTCAAGTGTCTCACTTGCTCACACTATTGACACACAATTTAACTTGATTTTTAAGATTTTTTTTTTTAATGTAGCTAAAAATCACTTCAAACTCTTTTAAAAGTTGATACAAGATGCTACTAGTCACTAAAATGTCATTGAAATGAGCACATAGTCTTTAAAAAGTAGCAGTAAGTAACTAAAACTTAGCTAAATGTAGCTTTATACTCTTAACAGTAGATATAAGATGCTACTAGTTGCTAAAATATCATTAAATTGAGCACATAGTTACATTTTACTGACTTATTGCTACTTTTAAAAGACTAAGCGTCACTTGAAACTCTTTTGAAAGTAGATACAAGATGCTACTAGTCGCTAAAATGTCATTAAAACGAAGCATCAAGTCTGTAAAAAGTAGCAACAAGTCACTAAAATGTAGCTAAACGTTTCTTAAAACTCCTTTAAAAATTATGTAAGATGCCTCAGGTCTCTATAAAGTAGCAATAAGTCACTAAAATGTAGCTAAACGTCACTTGAAACTCTTTTTAAAAGTAAATACAAGATGCTACTAGTCGCAAAAATGTCATTAAAACGAGGCATCAAGTCTATAAAGTAGCAACAAGTCACTAAAATGTGGCTAAACGTCACTTAAAGTAGATACAAAATGCTACTAGGCGATAACATGTAATTAAAATGAGCACAGTCTTTAAAAAGTAGCAATAAGTCACTAAAATGTAGCTAAACGTCTCTTAAAACTCCTTTAAAAATAATGTAAGATGCCTCAAGTCTCTATAAAGTAGCAATAAGTCACTAAAATGTAGCTAAGTGTCACTTCAAACTCTTTTAAAAGGAGTTAAAAGAAGCTACAAGTCGCAAAAATGTCATTAAAACAAAGCATCGATTCTCTAAATTGTAGGAATAAGTCAGTAAAATGTAGCTAAACATCACTTCAAACTCTTTTAAAAGTAGATACAAGATGCTACTAGTCGCAACAACGTCATTAAAACGAAGCATCGCGTTTGTAAAAAGTAGCAATAAGTCGCTAAAATGTAGCTAAAAGTTGCTTTAAAGTGACTTGCAGCTGCTCAATAGAAGTCAGAACTCACACATACAGTGCAAAATCTCTTCAGCATTTCTATATTCAACTGATCAAACTGATCGGGGGTCAGCTCAAGTCTCCCTGTGATAAACGGTCAGCCTTAGTAAAGGAAGTGTGTGTTTGTGACAGACGTCAGACTGATGAACACGGCGAGTGGCGACACTCCATCTCGAAGACGCACATCCATTATGTCTTTTACGTGGGATTTCCTTTAGTTAGCACGGAAGCTAATTCGTCTGATGTCAGGTGTGATCCCGTCCATGTGGTGAAGAGCCCAGATCTTCCTCAAGCGTCAACACTAGTAGTTGTGGAGTCTCATTTCTGGCTCTTTCTGTTTATTGCTGTCGTTTGCATCACGGTTGAAGCAATTTTGCGCCTTTTTTCCCCCCCGACTGTGCGTTCTTCATTCGTACGCATTCGCCACGAGCGGCGTCTTCTGGCGTTATGTCACACTCACAAACCCGTAAACTTTTTGTATTGTAAACGTGGTTTTCTATTGGCTGGCTCGTCGTGTTATATCTATAAGTGGATGAGTCGGAGGATTTGAAGTGCGCTGTCTCTTTAAGACACCTGTTGCACTTTGGGAACTGGAGCGTGTTGGTTGAGAGCAGGTAAAAATTTTGATTATTTAAATTTTTTTCCCTAATTTGCATAGCGTCTTTGCGTTGGTCTCGAACTAAGGAAAGCGCTATATAAATAAACTCGAACTTGATTTGCGGACCAGATTGGGTCGAAACGGGCTCGAGGGAAAAAAAATACCCATTTTGGGATGTGGAGTACAGTGGTACCTCGGTTCACAAACGCATATTTTATATGTTTGTGTTTAATTTAGGTTTAATCATTAAATAGTATTTATTTGTATTTATACGTGCATTCAAAAATAATCAAGACATTAAGACAATTACATATAATCAATTTAAATTAGTTTTTTATCAATACTTTAAAAGTATTATGTATAATAATAATGAAAATTAAATAAAATAAACAATAAAAGTAAATGTCAAAATTAAGCTAGTTTGATTTTTTTTTTTTGTCTTATTTTCATTTCAGTTAAGGTCATGTATATTGTAATTTTGTACTGAAAATATATGTTGATTGTATTTTTTTTTTTTTTTAATAATATGCTATTTGATTAAATCCACAACTGTATTTGTTGTGTTAAATAAAAACATTTGGGTTTCTTATTTTTGGGACATTTCTGGGGGACTTATATGGGGTATAAAAATTCAGAAATCAAAGCCCATTTCCTTTAACTGTGAGATATTGTTGTCAGTTATCAGTACAATATTTTTTTTGTCATTGCGGGCTTATGATTTATTTATTTTTTTTTATGTTTTTTTTTGGTGTGAATTATTTCAACTGTTTCAATCGATCGCTGAACTGTTGCAAAACAGCGGTCAGATAAAACGTTCACGTCTTTGTTCGATTTCGTATTCTTCTGTGAACAGTTACACACAGTCCATTTTCAAAACTTGAGATGAGCTTTTTTTAGTTTGATTGATGCCGGTTTTTCGTTACTGTCGTTTCTTTGCATCTAAACAACAATGCAAAGACACAAGACAATTCTACGTTCTCTGCTTCTCGCCATAATTGTCAATTTGTTGCAGCGCTGAGATTTTGTGCAAAATTTTTGTCCAAAAAAAAAAAAAACGGAACTCTCTTTGCTTTGAATCTCTTCTGCTCGTTTAGCACGGTTGCTAACGTGCTAGCCGTTTGTCTCTCGTATTGAGTCCCGGCTCCGCCTCCTCTCCCCTCGATGGCATTGATCAGCTGGTTAATTCCTCCGTCTTCATCGAGGAGGTAATTGAGAAGGTGTGTAGAAAGCTCACAGGCCAAACCTGTCTTACGTCCGTAATGTGATCAAGAGTGTGAGGAACAGACACACACTCCAACCAACTGACCTTTACACTCATTTCTAGCTTTACCGCGATGGAAGTGTCATCACCTCGGAATTACAGCTGAGGAAAAGCCGATAGATTTCTGTGATCTTCTTCAGTTCCTTCGCTGTGGACGGATTTCGATTTCACACGCCAGCACGTGGCGCAGAATCTTTTGCCTTTCGTGGCTCTTTGTTTTTTATCTGCACTCGTCCGTGGAAAAGCACGTGATGAATGAAGAGAAATGAAGCATATTTTATATTTTTCCTCTGCATATCTAGCCACGTGCTTGCTCCCGGACGCTCGACCTTTGTGAAAAATGTGCACATAAATAAACATAAGTCACGTTGTGTTTTTATTTCAGCGCAGTGAAATACGCTTTGGCATCAGAACCAACTGTTATATATAATAGATGCCAAGGCCCGGCTCCAGTTTGACGCCATTTAAAACTCCATCCAGCTCTAGAGAGTGACGCTGTCTCGGGGCGGCATTTTTTCATGCTGCGTGAGGGTGAAATATATATATATATATATATATATATATATGCAGCTATATATATATATATATATATATATATATATATATATATATATATATATATATATATATATATAGCTGTAAAAGGTCGGCAAAAAAATTTGAGGCGTTGTGATTTTTATTTTTTTTTGTGTGTTTTATTTGTTGATATTTGTAGGTTCTGTAGTGTGATTTGAGAGATTTATTTTATATTTTGGGAAAATGTAATTAATGTTGACAATGTGTTGTTAATACTGTAAATGTTAAAGACTGCATTTTTTTTCTTTATTATTATTATTATTAGAAACTTTATTATTAGAAACAATTATTGATATTTATTGTTTAGTGTGATTTGAGAGATTTATTTTAGGTTTTGGGAAAATAAACTGAGTAGTTATGTCAATACTGTCGACATTGTGTTGATAATACTGTAAATGTTAAAGACTGCGTTTTTTTTCTTTATTATTATAAACTATTATTAGAAACTTTATTATTATTATTATTTTATTATTATTATTATTAGAAACTATTTTTGATATTGATAGTTTCTGTAGTGTGATTCGAGAGATTTTTTTTATGTTTTGGGAAAATAAACCGAGTAATACTGTCAATACTGTCGACATTGTGTTGTTAATACTGAAAATGTTTTCTTTATTATTATTACATTTTTATTATTATTATAATTTTTTTTTTTTTTTACGTTGGCTGCGGCATCTGTCGTTCCACGTAGAACCTCCACAGCTCCGACTCATTGGTGGCCCGCACAACAACACCAGCCTCACAAAAGAGACAAAGACACAAGGCGAGGACAGATCGGGCCTGGATCCAGAGCGGGTCAGAGCCACAGGGGTGTGATAAGAAGCTCATAAAGTAGAGCTGTCACCAGCCTTCAGTTTATGACCACACGCCATCGCCGCTTCCTACTGGAACACTGTCCCTGGCTGCAGAACCACCTTTTACTGCTCCCATATTGGGAAAGGCGCCATCGACCCGACTCGATAAATATTCTCAGGGCATTTTTAAAACTCTGAAGATTTATTATGTGGACTGGTGTGGAGGAAGGAAGGTCTGATTGGTATTGGGCCCTCTGGGTTAATGGAGAATTAGTGCTTAATATTTGACTGGGTTCAGGGGTCAGTCAATGATGGTTCTGAAAGGATTGATAGGGAACTTATATCACCAGAATATCCACTGTCTGTCTGCTGAAGAAAAAATAACAACTTGAGCCTCTGTTTTTTTGTTTTTTTGAGCCAGCTTGTATTTTTGATTTTTTTTAAAGTCTACCTAAGACATAATAGACATATATACTGTTTTTACCTTCTTTTTTTTTTGGTAGTAAAGATTTTTACCCCTACATTAAACTTTTTGGGGTAAATTAAAAAAGAGGTTCATTATTACCCTTTTCTTTGGAGAACGTGAACAGACGAATCGCCGATTTCAAATATGTGCGTAAACATGCGCCCAGTTTTCTGTATTTCTGGTCAGGAACAATCACAAATAAACGGAAACACGTCGTCTTTATGCAGCGGCGCGTGTGTGAGTCTATATAATGTTAAACAATGATAGGCAGACGTGCTACAGTATAAGCTTTTATTGACTCGATAACAGAAATAATTGAATTGAATTGAATTGAATTGAATTGAAAAAAAAAATCCTTTATAAATAAATAAAGAAACTTTGTTTTTAAATAAAGAAACATTAGACACACCGTGACACTTAACAGACTAAAAAACAGTAAAGTACTGTAAGATTAAACTAAATACATACAATAAGTACAATAAATTAGATTACCATAAACAGAGACTACAAACCACGACCGGTTAGCTTAGCTTAGCACAACCAGCTAGAAATGAGTCCAAAGTGTCATCGCAGAAAGAGTCGAAAATGAAGAACACTGGCAAGGAGTAAAATAAATACAAGGAACAGACAGAATTAAAACGCTGGGTGGCTGCACAGGGGATAATAATCCTTCCTCTTCACACGGCGTCAGATAAACAGAGAGATTGAAACAGACCTGAGCTTGAAACAATTGATCTGAGCATGTGCGGAGTCTGACTGGAGAGCAGAGGATCTTGGGAAATGAAGTCCTGACCACTAGAATAGACTTTTGTTACCTATTATTCAAGTAAAACGATATCAAAATGACACGAGTCACAAGTTAGGTTAGTTAAATAAAGAAGAAATGGTAATTTTAAGGGAATTTTAACGTAATTTAACCCGAAACATTAATAAAAATTTAATTTTTTAGAAATTTTTATTTTGTGCCTGAAAAGGGAGGTGCTTATATTCATGTGAATACTGTATATATATATATATATATATATATATATATATATATATATATATATATATATATATATATATATATATATATATATATATATATATTGTATTATGACATCTATTATTGTGAGATATTCCCGGTGTGCTTATATAGGCATAAATACGGTATATATACACAGAACTCTATGTATTATTGAGAGATATTCGCGGTGTGCTTATATTGGCATAAATACGGTATATATACAGAACTCTATGTATTATTGAGAGATGTATTTTGGCCTGGGCTTGTTCCGGCTGTTCTGGGTAAGTGTGTGTGAAGCAGGCGTCTGCTGTCATACGTGACGGGCTGTGTGTGTTTTACCCGTCTCTGACTGACAGGTGTCACGCCGCTCTGTGATGTCGCCGCGCTGACACAAACAGGCTTCTGCGTTTTGCCGTGAGCTGGTTGGCGTGATGAGAGGATTGGCTCTGTCTCTCCTCCTCCTCCTCCTCCTCTCCATCGCTTCGCCGTGTTTGTGTCGGACGGTCAAGTGGTGGTGGAGAATCACTGCGTTTCATTGGAGCAGGGGTGTTAAGGTACTTGAGTAAATGTGCTTGGTTACTTTACTTGAGTATGTAACTTTTACTCTCTACTCCACTGCATTTCTGATTGAGTAGCTGTACTTTTCACTCCACTACGTTTGAACAAATGTGTTTTAATAATATTTAACTTTTAATAATACATATAATATATCATTTTACTGTTTCTTGTAATGTGGGATTTATGAACAAAACTTAGGGCAAAAATATCAATAAATAAATAAATAAATTAAATGAGTCATTCGTTTAAAATCGTGTTAAAATTTTCAATAAATCAAAATTTAGATTTTTTTGCATAATCACCATGTTCTGGTGTTATCAACTTGCCAAATTGATTGACTATTAAGTCACAGAGGGAGGAAACAGTTGGTCAATAGTCCAGTCACATCTCAATGGTCAAGTCCCAGAACCACTGGACCATCAGAACCGGCCCAATTCATTCATCTATTAATCAGCCAATCAGAATATTATAAGGTGGTTCATGTGGTGTCAAAACAGGAAGTTGGTTCACTACTAAAGGAATTCTATTACCTCTAATAATTTTCCTCACTCTCTCTTGGATTGTTCGTGTTAAATATACGACACAAGATGCGAATGCTGTTCCCGTTTCATGGAGTTCAGCTCACAACGTCTGTGAATTCATAATTGTGATGAAATCCCGAAAGTGTAAATGCATTTCTCATGGTGTCTCGATGCAGTCGAGTGAATAAAAGCACATGACGGTCAGAAGTTCTTTGTGAGTTTGTGATTTCAAGGCCTCGGGAACATCCATTGTGTGCTCAAGTCAACAAAACGTGTCTGTATGTGGTTAAAGAACGTTTTTAATATGCGTATGTTTGCAGAGGTGTAAAGAGTACCAGACAACCATACTTAAGTAAAGTTACTCCAATACAAGTAAAAAGTCACCACTTCAAAAAAGATTTGAATCAAATTAGCAAAGTATCACATTTTAAAAGAACTTAAGTATTTTACTCATACTACATTTAGTCAAAAAAAAAATATCAAAGAAATGTGAAAAATGTCTCTTCGTGAAGTTTTATTTTCTAATACAGAAATTAATCCGTGTTTCAAAAATGGTAAAACTAATTAAATGAAGAACAAAAAGTCAGTCTCAATCGAACTCGAATGTGCAAAATAAATAAAATAAATCCTATACAATAAAATCCTGGTCAATATTCACGTCTCTAAGTCGCGTTCATGTGGTTTCTAATTCACAATCAGCTTCCAGTATCTTCAGCAGACGACAGATGGCAAAATCACCTCGTTCACCCAATAAATGAACAAAAAAAAGCGATTATGGTTTGTCGCGCACAATCAAAATGTAACGAGTAACAGTCAATTCAAATGTAGTGGAGTGAAAAGTACAGCTACTCAATCAGAAATGCAGTGGAGTAGAGAGTAAAAGTTGCTTCTATTCTTGATACTCAGTACAAGTACGAAGTAGCCAGAAACATACTTAAGTAAAGTAACCAAGTACATTTACTCAAGTACCTTTGCTTTGTGGTATTGAAACTGCTCACCTGGCTGGATAAGAGCTGGAGCTAAACATCGATGGGAAAAGAGAAGTGTGGACGGGGTTATTATCATCTGGTCATCCAGGACGTTTCTTAATCATCGGGTTTGGAGAAATGTCAGAGAGTTCGGGAGCGAGCGAGTAGAATTGATGTGCAAAGATCAAACTTCTACTGACGTACACGGCAATGACACGGTGTCAGGTGTTTAAGGGCAATTATTCTCCTCACACCAGAAAGCAATTAAAAGCGCCTGAGGTAAAGACACTGTGAATCGCAAATGGTCCTGGCGAGATGATGATGAAGATGAGGAGAAAACAATGGAAGCGACGGAACAAGAATTTTTATCATATGGGAGTTAAGATCCAAGCAATCAACTATAGAAAAGAATAGAATAGAATAGAATGGAATAGAATGGGAAAGAATAGAATGGAATAGAACGGGATAGAATAGAATGGGATAGAATAGATTAATAGAATAGAAAAGAATGGGATAGAAAAGAATGGACTAGAATATAATATATTAGAATGGAATATAATGGGATAGAATAGAATGGGATGGAATAGAATAGGATAGAATAGAACGGGATGGAATAGAATTAAATAGAATAGATTAGAATGGAAGATAATGGAATAGAATAGAATGGGATAGAATAGAATATATTTGAATGGAACATAATGGGATAGAATAGAATGGAATAGAATAGATTAGAATGGAATATAATGGGGTATAATAGAATACAAATAGAATAGAATGGGAAAGAATAGAATATATTAGAATGGAATATAATGGGATAGAATAGAATGGGATAGAATATATTAGAATGGAATATAATGGGATATAATAGAATGGGATATGATAGAATAGAATATATTTGAATGGAATAGAATGGGATAGAATGGAATATAATAGATTAGAATGGAATATAATGGGATAGAATAGAATAGAATGCTTTTATTGTCATTGTATCACTTGGTTACAATGAAATTGTGAACGCTACTCCGTTTGGAGCAAGAAAAGAGAACGAACAATCAAAACGAAAATCTAAGATATATACACATTAAATAAAATACAAAATATTTGTAATATATCTAGTATAATATAATATGAAGGCAAAAGTGCAGCATAACATTTCCCCGCGACAAGGGCTTTTTCAAATAAATTCAATTCAATTCAATTCAATCAAAATGATACGAGTCACAAGTTAGGTTTGTTAAAGAAAAAAAATACATTTTCAAGAGAATATTAACGTAATTGAAGCAGAAATGTCGATAGAATTTTTTTAATATATTTATTTTGTGCCTGACAAATCAGTGGGGTGCTCATATTCGCGTAAATACGGTATTTGTCATCTAGCAAGAGAAGAAACAAGCGACAGCTACATTGCGTAACCCCAAACTGAAACACAAAGGCGAACAAAGTCCAGATCGTGCTTTTGTTGTAACTTCTCCTCAAGTCTTCAGCTTCAAACTGGGAGCTGGCAAGGTGGGAATTGTTCATGGCGATAAATGTGAAAAACTCTGGCACTCGTCTGGAGTTTTTCCGAAAGCTGCTCTCACGCTGTTGACGTGTGTCACAGGCCGGCGCTCCGAAAGGCCATTTCATCTGAAATCCATCTGCACTCGCTTTGAACCAAATGAGAGAGGCAGCCAAGCTAAGCACCAGGATAGATTTGCCGATTATCCACTCCAGCTAGCCCAACCCCGGATCTCTTCTGCGCTCTCTTACACCCACCCAATGGCGGATCTGCCTCCCTCTGGTTCGATCCCGGAGCGGAGAGATGCAAAAGAGCCGGTGAGACTCTTTATCAGATTATCTGAGAAGAAGATTCCCACCGATCGATGTTTCATTAGAAGCCAAGCTGTAGACGTCCAACTGGTGGAGATGGAAGGAACATTGGCGTGTGTTCAGCGGGGTGGATTTTTTTTTTACTTCGGATTTTGGATTTTTCAGTTTGAGAACAAACGACAGTCTGACACAATGCAGTTTTTTTTGTATTTTTTGCTATTTTTTGCTATCTATTCAATGTTGTTTACTCACTGTTGTCTTTTAAATTGTGCCTATTTGTTTTTCTGTTTAAAAAAAAAAAAACCTTTTTGCTGCAGATGTGCAAAAAATTTCCCCTAGTGGGATAAATATAGTCTTATCCTGTCCTAGCGTCAGTAGTATAAAAAATACTTTTATTTTAGTTTTAGTCGTAGTCTTTTGACTAAAACTCAATTTTATTTTAGTCCCAAATAAGTCATCTTCATTTTTTTAGTTTTAGTCGTTTAAATACCACAACATTTCAGTCGACTAAATTACAGTATAGATTGAGTCAACAAAATTATAGGTGCTATATATTCTAAATGTTTATTGATGTTGCTATGTCTAAGAAATACGTAGTTAACTATGAACATAAAAAATATATGCAACGTTCCTACTTATTTGGAAAAACATTTCTTTTTCTTGAACTTTTCTTTCAATCCAAACAAATATTTTCTCATAAATGAAACCTTGACACAGAGAAACTGAAATACATTCAAATAAAATAAATTACAATAGTTGCACGGTGAAAGAAAATAAAGAAGTTTCATCTGCTGATGGCGCTTCAGGTGTGTTGCATTTTTACGTAAAGATAGTTTTTTAGGGTCGTGTTGAACGTGTGGTTGAACTTCCACGAACGTGGTCCCGCCTTTCTCCACAAGCTCGGGTTATGATTGGACGTCGTCACGAAATGCATTTTTGTTTTGTTTTTATTCGTTGACAGAAATGTCAATAGTCTAACTATATTATTCGACCTGAGCGGGAGATTTGAAAATAAATTCAGTAATGCACTACTGCGTTAGTAGTATTGTAATACATTACTTTTATGCGCTTTACTCGCAACACTGGTTATTTCGTGACGCAGAACAAATGTGTTAAGTTTTGTTTCCATATCCTCGGAGAAAGATACATTTCTGTTTTATTCCGTTTCAAAGATTTTTTTCCTAACCTGCTTTTCCGAGTCAGAAGCGAGACTGATTGGTTAAATTGTGATCCTTCCTCCATGTTGTTTCGTATCTTTTTTATGTTTTGTTTCATTTTTACATTTTGTCGATTTAGATGTGTTTGTTTCTTCCTGTTATAGCGCCATCTAGTTTCCGAGTCAGAAGCGAGACTGATTGGTTAAATTGTGATCTTTCCTCCATGTTGTTGCTTAACTTTTTTCATTTTTTGTTTCGTTTTCACTATTTGGCGATATAGATGTTTATTTTTTTCTGTTATAGCGCCATCTAGTGCATGTTGTGTGAGCGTTGAACTATCATGCGATGTTTAAATATAAGACGACACTTTAAAAATTGTGAATCGTAAAACTAGAAGCGACTTTAGGTCACGTTTTTAGAAAATAGAAGTGACTTTAGGTTTCTGGTTTTAGTCTGGACAGATCAGTGACGTTTTCTCTTCGGGTCGGAGAACAGTGGCTCGTTTTTTTCCGGCCTGGGTGTGTTGACTATCTCCTCTCAGGATCGTCTTATATGAGGACCAGCAAAATGGCCGATTGATTACCCAATTGAACCCGACCACAAACCAGCCCACCGTTTGAAAGCGGAGAGACCAGCATCCGGTTACCATTGATCGAGGCGAGTTGTGTGGAGGACATGCTCACATTCCAGTTTCCTCTCAGCGAGGACACGACTCTGTAAAAGCCTCCGAGTTATTCATTACGCTTCCGCAGAGCTAAAGCAGCAGAAAAGATGGTGGCTGTGTGGCGCCGTCTGATTGGACAACAAACATGCGCAGATAAATAAAAACCCACACGCTGCCTGATTGACTCGCAAAGATTCTCTTAATGAAAAATAGAGAGACTTTTTATGCCAGAATCAGAAATTCTTTTTTTTGTCCCTTTGGAGACATTATATTTTGTTTCATACGCTGATTTTGACAAACAATATTGATTGAAAAATTGAAAAGAATTAAAACAACAGCACAAATTTTCAAATAAAATTAATAACATGTAGTAATATCAACGCTAATAAATAAAATAATGTCATTGGAAATATCTGTATAAAGACTGAAAAGAGCTTTAGAGTCCAAAGATTTGCTTAAATTGTGCAGACTAAAGGATTAAAAAATAAAGTACCGTTTATAGTGCGTGGTACCGATATGGAGGCACAAGATAATATAACTAAAGATATTAAGAAAATATGACAAAATAATGGAATGGAAATGGAAAAAGATAACAAAAATCATGAGTAACAAAATGTGTTGTTGCGAAAAAATTAAATTGCTATACAAAAAGAGCATGTTTTT
>MU204353.1:2031738-2044477 GCA_017309775.1 Paedocypris sp. Pulau Singkep
TTTTCTTCCGTGTTGTCATTGATCTAAAATATCATTATTTTATTCTAAAAAGTTTTAAATATTTAAACGAAAAATCTACAACGTTTTTACAGATTTATCAACCTCCGAGAAGCCTGTTTGTAATACTTTGAGGTTTTTAATATAACAATCTAGTTCTACAATGACATTTTTCGTCTTGCATTACTTTTACTTTTATACTTCCATTACTTTTACTTTTATACAGATACTTAAAAGTAGTTTTTACAGTACTAGTAACAGTTCTTTTACTCTAATAAAATATTGGGCAGCTTTGGGACTTTTACTGGGACTTGGGACTTTGGGGGAACTTTTACTTCCACAGAAGTATTTTTAACTACTTTTATTTTTTAACTCTTTGACTTGTACTCAAGTAACAAAGGTGACTACTTTTGAACTCCAAGCGAGTCGACCACAAGGACGTAGGAATGGCTAGCGAGCGGAATTCCTTCAGAAGATTCCTCCGCTACACGTAAGAATAAAGATAATAAAAGCAGGCGATTCTTCTCTTGCCCCTGATCTGCAAGCTGCCACCGGGCTTTGTAAATTCCGCCTGTGATTTATCGGTTGGAGGAGCGGATGGGGACAGTGAGTTGCTGAACAGATCTGGCAGACGCTTTGGTTTGTGGAAGTGAGCTGTCAAGACAAAAGCGTCCACAGGGAAGAGCCGCACGGAACGGACACTCGTTCTCTATTCATTCGCTCTCCGACTGCATCCAGATGAAGAGACAACTGGACGGTAGTAAAAACGCCTTTTGAGTGACTCTAGAGAATGTTTTCCTTCGCTTTTTTAAAACCACTCTCTCTGTAAAAGACTTCAGTCTGCATCAGGTTTGCGTTGAAAATTGGCATTTGTTTAAACGCTCTTGACACTTTTCTTGCTTTGCTGTTTTCATTTCTGGGTCACGGGGAAGCTCTGGCCAAGCATCTTTTGGGGAGAGGGCGAAGACACACCCCCAGGTAGCCAACCAATCACAAGGCAGGACACTCAACCAATCACGAGTGGTACATGCAAACTAGACAAATTACATTATAACCAGGCTGCCAATTCAGCTCTTAAACTGGGTTCTTTTTCACATTTGGTTAAACTTTGAACAGCATATTTATGGAGTCAGATTCGTGCCAAAATTATCAAAAGTAAATGAGCAAGAATGCTTCACATTTACCTGTGCTTTTTAAATTTTTTGCTTGCACTCTTCACGATAACGTTTTTTTTTTTTGTTTTCCAGTTTTAATAATCTCAAGAAGTCTGGCACCACAATAATTTTGCAATATTGTGGTAAATAACACTTTAATCACAGTTTATTACATACTAATAAAAAAACAGCGGTGAATGACACCGTGCTCGCTGAACTCCTCCCACCCACACTTCCTGGTCAAGCAGCTGTCAATCACATTCTCACCAGCCAATCAGAGTGAAAACCGCCCCCACGTGAAGCTAGTGCCAGAAAAAAGCACAACAACAAACGAACGAAAAAAATCAGAAGCAAAAGTGTCAAACGAAAACGTGAAGATTTTTTCGTTTTGTCGGAATTTTGAAAAACGTGAAGCGAAAAAAAAAAATAGAAAAATTTTGAAGCGAAAAAAAAATTGTTTTTTGAAAAACGTGAAGCGAAAATTGTTTTTTTTTTTTTTTTTAATTGAGAAGCGAAATTTTTTTTGAAAAACGTGAAGAAAAAAAGTAATTGTGAAGCAATTTTTGTTTGATTCCTAGAAATGATCATGATCGCGTTGAGTTAGCCAAATCTAATACAGATCTTTAGTACGTTTCGTAATTTAAAACCAATAATAAAAGTCAGCGTCCTCTAGTAAAAGCAACCACAAGCTTAATTGTCTACCGTATATCCGCTGACAATAATCGAATAATTTCCCGGATCGAAAATTGCAGTGTTTTCGAAAAATCAAAAGTAGCATCACCCACGACAACCGCGTCTGGCTGGTTCTGGCACCCTTCTCCAGACTGGCATCAGGCCGATCCATCACCCCAATGTTCTCCTGCTGTTCTCCCGGAGCATCTGGACCCCCCGTCCCCTGTCGGCCCCCAAGCCGTGACACGGTCAGAGCCGCGGTATCAATTCATATCACATTAGCTTTTCCCACGCAGCACCAGGTGCTCAATTAGAAGAGCGGCCCAGGGCCAACGGAGAGCCGGAGCCCCTCAATAAATCACTCTCCATTAGGGGCCCGGTTCTGTTCTGTGCCATGTCTACCTGGTGCTGAAGGGCCACGATAAATCACGCTTTACCTCAAGAAATGAAAAAAAAATTGAAATTAGTTAACGACTTGATCTTCACGCAAATGCCTTGAGTTTCTTACTGTCGCGTTAAATTGACTCACGACGTTTCATATAGCGATCTAGTTCTACAATGGCATTTTTCTTCTCGCAATACTTTTACTTTTATGCTTGCATTACTTTTACTTTTATACTGATACTTGAAAGTAGTTTTATCAGTACTAGTAACGATACTTTTACTCTAGACGGTTTGGTGAACTGAAGGTGCTGAAGGGCCACGATAAATCACGCTTTACCTCATGAAATAAAAAAAATTGACGACTTGATCTTCACGCAAATGCCTCGAGTTTCTTACTGTCGCGTGTGATTTCAATAATTCCATTTAAATTGACTCAAGACGTTTCATATAGCGATCTAGTTCTACAATGGCATTTTTCTTCTCAAAATACTTTTACTTTTATGCTTGCATTACTTTTACTTTTGTACTGATACTTGGAAGTAGTTTTATCAGTACTAATAACAGTACTTTTTACTCTAATAAAATATTGGGCAGCTACTTTTTCTTCCACAGATACTTGAAAGTAGTTTTATCAGTAATAGTAACAGTACTTTTACTCTAAAAAAATATTGGGCAGCTACTTTTACTTCCACAGAAGTATTGTTAACTACTTTTATTTTTTAAATCTTTTACTTGTACTCAAGTAACAAAGGTGACTACTTTTGACAGCACTCTTTGAACTGAATAGATCTGGCAGACGATGGATGGATGGATGGATAGATGGATTCAGACAATATACAAATATATTTAGTTTTCCAAATGTACCACATTTACACGAATATAAGCACCCCACTGATTTTTCAGGCACAAAATAAAAACTCCACAAAAAATACAAATACATTTTTTTACATTTTTTGTTAAATTCCATGAATATTCTCCTAAACATACTTTTTTTCTTCTTGTGACTCGTATCATTTTGATATTGTTTTACTTGAATGAGAGATAGATAAACAGTCGACTCTAGTGGTCAGAACTTAATTTCCCAAGAGTCTTTGCAGCAGTCCGCGCATGCACAAAACTTCCGAGAGGCCTGTCGAGCTCTACATTTATACGCCGCCGTGTGAAGAGGATCGTAGCAAAGGATTATTATCCCCTGTTTAGCAGACCGAGCGTTTTGATTGTTCCTGTTCCTTTTTTACTTCTTGTCCGTGTTCTTCATTTTCAACTGTTTTGACTTTCTGCGATGACACATTGGACCCGTTTGTTAGCGCTAAGCTAAGCTAACCCGTCGTGGTGTGTAGTCTCAGTCTGTTTTAATATATATTATTGTACTGTATTTAGTTTAATCTTACTTCTTCCAGCGTTATTTTGTCTCTGTTAAGCGTTGCGGAAAGTCTTGTCTAAAGAAAATGCAAAAATAATGAACCTCTATTCATTTACTGTGTTTGTGTACTTTTTATATGTTTGTTTTGTATACGTTTGTACCGTGTTATTTATGTTTTATAATTTAGCGTAAACATAGCTTCGATATGAAATGTGTCTGTCAGTTATATTACCATTTTAGCCTTTTCAAAACTCAAAATTCACTGAACTGATTTTCAGCTTGCTTCGTCTACCACAACACACACACACACACACACACACACACACACACACGTTTCCCACAGCAATTTTGCCCTCAACCATAATCAAGTAGTAAAACCTTTAAGAGGTGGAAACCAAATCAGCGGGACAAAACACTCACTCCTCAAAAATATAAAGTTATAGCGAATATAAATCACTTTACAATCAACACAGAAGTGACCATTCAGTCTAAAAAAAAAAAAAAAAAAAAAAAAAGAGCTTCACAACGTTTCGCTAGTAATGTAAATTACATAGGACCAAATTTACGACACTTTAAAATCCATCGTTGTTTGGACCGAAATAACCGTAAAAAACGAAGTGGTTGGAGAAAGAGTGAGTTTATTCATACGAGACCCACATCTGCTTCCACTAAACCCATCAACAGCCTCATTGTCCCCAGTGACACCAGTGCGACTGGCTCTCACTTCCCATTTCAAGGTAACCCGAAGCTTCAGTGGCTCTTGGTCAGTTCAGGGACTGTTTTTATGGCCGCACGATTCGTCCAATCATCTCCGAGAACTGACTAGACTCATTGTGAGAGACACATTTCGCTGAAGAACTTCTCTGTTCTATCAATTTCTCTACCTCGCGCCAAACTAAACGATTATGCCCGGTTCTGCCTTTTTAGCGGCCCCGCCCATAAATCTGTCCTACCGGAGTTAAAATATTGTTTCATTATCTTCATAATAGTCAGATAGATTTGATTAGTCCCGAAATGATCACACGTAAATGAACAAACATGCTTCACATTTACGTTTTTGCTTGCACCCTTCATGTTTTCGTTTTTATTTTTCTCACTTTTATTAATCTCAAGAGGTCTGCCATCCCAATAATTTAGTAATGTTTGGCTAAATAACACTTTAATAATAATTTTAACGCATATTAATAATAAAACAGTGAATGACACCGTGCTCGCTGAACTCCTCCCACCCACACTTCCTGGTCAAGCAGCTGTCAATCACATTCTCACCAGCCAATCGGAGTAAAGGCCGCCCCCACCTGAAGCTAGAGCCAGAAGTCCAAAACAAAAAATATGAAACGCGAGCCGAGCCGTATTCCATAATCTTTTGACTAAATCTCAGTTTTGTTTTAGTCCCAAATTAGTCTCGTTTTTTTTTCTTTGTTTTAGTCGTTTGGGAGCGGGTTGGGAGCCAGAAGAGTCGATTCTTTCACGAGAGCCAAACTGTATTCCATAGTCTTTTGACCAAAACCCAATTTAGTCTTCTAATTGGTCTAATTTTAGTAAGTTGTGATCCAGAAGAGCCAATTCTTTCCCGAGAGCCGAGCCAAAAGAGCCGTTGCCTTAAAAAGAGCCGGACTTCCCATCCCTATAAACCACCGCCGCTATAAAACATCACATCGAGCCTTATATTTTATCAGCCCACTCTCCGACCAGAAAGGTGGGATTAGTCGGTAATTGTGCCGGAAAATCCTGGATTGTTTATTGGAATGTCGGCTTTTTAGATCCAATTTAGTCTTCGTTTTAGTCGTTTGGGAGCCCGTTGGGAGCCAGAAGAGACAATATTTTCACGAGAGCTGAGCCGTATTCTTTTGACTAATACCCAATTTTGTCCCAATTTAGCCTTTATTTTATTTTTGTTTTAGTCTAATTTTCGTCGTTTGGGAGCCGGTTCGGATCCAGAAGAGCAGATTCGTTCATGAGAGCCGAATCCTAGTCCATAGTCTTTTGACTAAAACTCTGTTTAGTTTTAGTCCCAATTTAGTCCTGGATTGTTCTTTGGAAAGTCGGCTTTTTAGATCCAATTTAGTCTTAATTTTCTTCTTTTTTTAGTTTTAGTCTTATTTTAGTCATTTGGAAGCCCTTTGGGATTCAGAAGAGACCCGAGAGCCGAGCCGTATTCCATAATCTTTTGACTAAATATCAGTTTTTAGTTCCAATATAGTCTTTATTTTATTCGGTTGGGAGCCAGAAGAGCCGATTCTTTCCCAAGAGCCGAGCCGGACTTTCCATCCCTATAAACCACCTATAAAACATCACAAAGAACCTGATTTTATTCGTTTGGGAGCGGGTTGGGAGCCAGAAGAGCCAATTCTTTCACGAGAGCCGAACCGTATTCCATAGTCTTTTGACCAAAACCCAATTTAGTCTTTATTTTATTTTATTTTTGGTATAATTTTATTCGTTTGGGAGCCGGTTGGGAGCCAGAAGAGCCGATTCTTTCCTGAGAGCCGAGTCAAAAGAGCCTTACTTCCCATCCCTATAAACCACCTATAAAACATCACATCGAGCCTTATATTTTATCAGCCCACTCTCCGACCAGAAAGGCGGGATTAGTAGGTAATTGTGCCCGACAATCCAGGTTTGTTCATTTGAAAGTCGGCTTTTTAGATCCAATTTAGTCTTCGTTTTTTTTGTTTTAGTCAAATTTTCGTCGTTTGGGAACCAGTTCGGATCCAGAAGAGTCTATCCTTTCACAAGAGCCGAGTTGTATTCCCTGATCTTTTGACTAAATCTCAGTTTTGGTTTAGTCCCAAATTAGTCTCGTTTTTTTTTTTGTTTTAGTCGTTTGGGGGCGGGTTGGAATCCAGAAGAGCCGATTCTTTCACGAGAGCCAAACCGTCTTTGGACCAAAACCCACTTTAGTCTTCTTTACTTTATTTTATTTTTTGGTCTAATTTTAGTCGTTTGGGACTACAAGCCGGTTGGGAGCCAGAAGAGTCAATTCTTTCCAGAGAGCCGAACCAAAAGAGCCGGACTTCCCATCCCTATAAACCACCTATAAAACATCACAAAGAACCTTATATTTTATCAGCCCACTCCACAACCAGAAAGGCGGGATTAGTAGGTAATTGTGCCTGACAATCCTGGATTGTTCATTTGAAAGTCTTCACCGTGCACCTAATGGAAGTCAGCTGTTGGCGTTTCCTGTGGAAAGTGATCTCTGTGTTGTTCCACCCGGGTCACTTCCAACTAAAACAGAGCGAGCTGTCAGTGTGGGACAGATGGAGGGAGAGCGATGGAGTCCGGCTCCAGCACGAGCGGGAAGGTTCCTCCACTGTTATTCTACACTTTTAACTCGACTGCAGACTAAATACTCTGGAATGTGCCTGACATATTTTGGCATGGGGGATCAACAGCACGGTTTCGGGTTGCGCTCACATAAATGGCTGTGAAATGGGTTGAGAGCCGGGGTAAAAATAATCTAAACAATTTGTCAAAATAGAAGAACATGTGCTTTTTTTTTTCTTTTTTACCCAGGCTTTGAGAAAGTAGGCCAGAGTGGCCGGACGTCTAAAATTAAACGGCAAGTTCTGCCGAGTCGGACGTTTTTAAGATGCTTACCGAGCAAAAGTGTTTCTCTCGAAAAATAAAAAATGGTTTAATTTGATTATCATCCACCAAATCACCCAATTTCTGAACAGCGTTCGAGCCAATCCCGGCAACTCTGGGACACTCGGCAACCAATCATGGAGGGGGACACACAATCACACCAACGTTTCCAAATTCCAATTCTCTACAACACTTATTTTGGAGTAAAACTGGAGACCCAGAGGAAACCCAGGCAACCATGGGGACTCCTACAAACTTCCCACAGAAAGACCCTGATCGAGCCTCTAAGTTCAGTCTTATACGGATTATTATTCTCACAGATTATCGTGAGGCGGCCAGTACGCCACTGTAACATTTATTGTATTTATATCGTATACTGATTTTTTGGGCACAAAATAAAAATTCAATTAAAAAAAAAACGTTTTTTACATTTCTGGTTAAATTACGTTAATATTCTCTTGAAAAAACGATTTTTTCCTTTCTTTATGATATCGTTTCACTTGATAAATAGATAGCAAAATTTCCCAATATACTTTGCACCAGTCTGCGCAAGGCAACTGGTCGTAGCAAAGGATTATTATCCCCTGTTTAGCAAACCGAGCGTTTTGTTTGTGTCTGTTGCTTGGATTTTTTTAACTTCTTGCCCGTGTTCTTCATTTTCGACTGTTTGGACTCTTTCTGCGATGACACATTGGACCCGTTTGTTAGCGCTAAGCTAAGCTAACCGGTTTAGTTTATACTTTCTGTTTGTTGTAATATTAATGATTGTATTTAGTTTAATCTGTACTGAGTTTAACGTTACTTCTAATAGTAAAAATATAGTACAGTATTTAGTTTAATCTTACTTATTCCAGTGTTATTTTGTCTCTGTTAAGTGTCACGGCGTCTCTAATGTTTCTTTATTTCTGTTTTTCAGTCAAATAAAAGCTTATACTGTAGCACGTCTGTCAACCGATCATTGTTTAGACGCACAAGCGCGACGCTGGAGAAAGACGACGTTTATTGTGATAGAAAAAAAAAACGTCCAAAACACAGATAACCGCAATAGAATCTCACACAGTTGTAGTCTGTGTAAACGCTGCATTGGAAGCCGAGGCTTTGAAGAACGAGGAACCATCTCCATCCCGCGGCTCTACGTACGGAGTCATTAGCGTGAATGTAAATGAGAGGAGATACTCTGGGTCGGTGACCCGGCGTCTGGCCCCAGTCTCTCTCCCTCTCATCTCCCAGTGTCCTCTGCAACGGAACACCGCTTTACACTCCACACACACCGAGCTGTCAGATCAGGACTCATTTATGCTGATTAGCCCAGGGCCAGAAGGTAAATCACACGTAGCGTATCATCTGGAGGAGCCTGCGAGACTCCAGTCATTACACCCATGAATCGGCTTGATCATTCTCCACTGGGTATTTCTCATCCTTAACAACGTCATCCACCCATCACTTTTGTTTCTCATTTGATCTACGGAAGAATCTTTCCCACCAAGCTGTTGTACACAATCATGATTTGCTGCGGGCAGACACGGTCGGCAGATTCACCCCAGCACGTTTGCTCCGAATCTAATCCACCCATCATTTCATCCTTTTTCTGAAACGCTTTTTCTATTGCTGGGTCATGGGGAGCTGGACCCTTTATGCAGAAATTCGAGGTCTGAAGGCTGTCTCAAAGTAGCAATGTGGTCTACAACTGTCTCAAAGTAGCAATGTGGTCTACAACTGTCTCAAAGTAGCAATGTGGTCTACAACTGTCTCAAAGTAGCAATGTGGTCTACAACTGTCTCAAAGTAGCAATGTAGTCTACAACTGTCTCAAAGTAGCAATGTGGTCTACAACTGTCTCAAAGTAGCAATGTAGTCTACAACTGTCTCAAAGTAGCAATGTGGTCTACAACTGTCTCAAAGTAGCAATGTAGTCTACAACTGTCTCAAAGTAGCAATGTGGTCTACAACTGTCTCAAATTTTGCACGAAAAAAGTGGCTTTTTTGACCAATAAAGCAGGCCGAATTTGCGTTATGAGATACGATTTGTTTTGGGACTTTGGGATTTTGAATATACACACATGTTTTTATGTTTGCTATTCTATAGAATAGATGCACAATATCTGAATATGAAAAAAAAAAAAAGCGTTTCAAGATAATATTTCTAGATTTATTCTAGCACTTTAAACCAATATTGAAGACAACTAGTGGACCAAAAAGAGCTGGAGCAAAAAACATCACTCCTTTTTTGTTTCCCAATCTACGTTCCAACCCTAATCTACGGTGATGGACTTTAGGTGGAGACGACCAGGACAAGGTCTCGGCTGAAGAGAGCTGACCGCTGACCACGAGCCGCCTGCCAGATGCTTCTGATGCCCTTGGACTGGATTCAAGAGCAGATGTTCCGCTCACGTCCCACTGAAAGGAGGAAAAAGCTGATGGGACTCCACACGGCCCATAGGCTCCACCCTACCACCCATCAATCCATCCATTTTCTACCGCTTATTCCATCTCTGGGTCATGAGATTGTAAACAGAACCCAATGGGGCAATCGAGCCAGTTGCAGGGTTCATACAGTTTCTGAAAAGTCAAATTCACGCACTTTTCAAGCACTTTCATGGTCATGTTCAAGCTTTTCAAGGTCTCCTTTCCAGAATGATCTAAATGAATGATCTAAAATTCATTAATCAAAATGAAATATTGCCGTTTTGATTACATTTAAAGAGATATTATGGAATGACTTGAAACGATTCGTTCACTTTATTGTTCAAGAGCTAAAGATTTTTTTCACTGTAATAAGAGTGAACAAAGACAGATAATAAACAGATTTTTATTCTTTTACTTATAAATATCTGTAAAAAAAAATGTTTTCTTTAATAACCGTAGCATATCAATATTATCATATTATAGAAATATTATCATATATATTATCATATTATAGAATATTATCATACAATATTATCATATTATAGAAAAACAAAGCTGTCTAAATTTCCAAAAGCTTGGAAGTTATTAGGGCCTTTACATGTTAATTACGTCCCAATTTGTGAAATATTTACCTAACTTTTGCTGTTGACACGAATTAGTTTTGTAAGTCGGGTACCACTATTTTTGTTTGTTGTGAAACAAGCATAATACACATCTTCACACGTGCATTTTGAGACAGTTAAAACTGAAAAGCGCCTTACAAATGCTCAGAACTTGAACTGGAACTTAATTTACATTTTCAAGCAAATTCAAGAAATTCATATAAAATTCAAGCCTTTTCAAAGATTTCAAGCAACCCGTACACTACAAAAAATTCACATGAAAAAACAAAATGAGAATAAAAACATTTAAAAAAAAATGTAAAATTATCTGCCAATGGGATGAGAAAAAGTTTACTTGGTAAGACGAATAAAACAAGACAAAAGATCTTGTTACGAGGTAGATTTGTTTCTGCATCTCAGTTCTTGTTCTCATTGGCTTTAATATGAAAAAGTAGCTAGTTTCTTAAATTGAGAAACAATGTGCTCTTAAAATAAGAACACTTAACTTGACGTTTCTTGTTTCAGAAAGTTTTGCGTTGAAGCGTAACGTCTACTTTGAAAAATGTCTCAATTTAGTGTAAAATATCATCAAAATTAGCGTTTTTTTCCTACGCAAGAAAATTCAAGTCCTATTTTCTTGAAATAAGCAAAGTAATCTCTCAATCATAATCCTAATATAGTTAATTTATCTAGTAAGAAAAAAATTAATTAATAATCTAACTTTTTTGCAGTGTGGGAAGTTGACAACCATTTTGTTTGCAGATTTCAACCAGATTCAAAGTGAAACTAGTCTGTATCATGATAAAAGTCCGAGTTCTAATGAAAACCGAGACGCAGTCGAACTTCCTCCGGACTTCTTTTACACTCTGTCCAGGATTTCACAAGCTTTTTTGTGAGATTCCGTGTCTGTAATTCCCAGAATCCGCACTCTAGTGTCCCACTGGGAGGCCGGAGGACGTCAGGGCATCGGGATTAAACCAGAGATGGATTAATAAAGTCTTTCCTGTCGACAGTGTTTGAAAAGTCTTACGAAACGCAGGAAAAAAAACAAGTCACGTGAAAATGAAATCCACAGTGGAGGAGACTGTGCAAATCTATGATTCTCAACAGCAGGAATTACAACACAAGAGATTAGTTCTGCCAGAAGATAACAACAACAACAACAACAACAACAACAATCTTGTTCTCCGAGCAAAAGGCCAAAGCTTCCGCCTTCACGGAATAATAAACCCATCCTGCTCATGTCCGGCCGCTCCGTCCACATGTCAACTGGAAACTTGTGAAATTCGGTTTTCGATTGTGATTCATACAGATTATTTAGCACAAACGGAGCAAGACTAGAATATAGTAGAATGTCTTTATTGTCATTGCATCACATGGTTACAATGAAATAATAATAATAATAATAATAATAACAATAACAATAACAATAACAATAACAATAATAACGATACTAATACGAACACTAATAATAATAATAATAATAATAATAATAATAGTAATCAGAAAACTTTATTGGTCAAGTTGCGATGACAACAGGGAATTGAGATTGACTGACTCCGTCTTTACCCCTCTTTCGAAAATATAAACATAAATATAGAAATAAAATAAAAAGAAAGAAACAAGAAAAAGGAAAATAAAAACAATGGCATGAAATAAAGGAAACATAAATAACGTTATTGCACATTCTTGCATAATAATATTCATAATAATAACTAAGAACACTACTCTGTTTGGTGCAACATAAAGAAATGAACACACCAAATAAAAATGTAATGAAATGTGCATTGAATAAGATAAAATATGAATAGTATAACTAGTATGAAATATATAAAATTAGCAAAAAAGTTCTCCAAATGTTTTCAATAAACAGAGTAAGCAGTAACGTAGGAGCAAAACGTCATTAATGACGCCAAAAAATATTCAAAAAGACGACGGCAAACCTTTATTTAACGAATTGTATAGGTTTGCTAAATGGGAAAGTTCCAGATGTGAAATATGAATATGTACAGAATGAGATTAGTGCCGAAATGATCAAACGAAAAATTTCCAACAATCGAACAAAAATGCTTCCCATTTACGTTTGGTTTTTCGCTTGCCATCGTCACGCTTTTGTTTGAAACGTTGTTTTTTTAGTTCGTAATTTTTTTTTTTTAAGTTTGGACTTCTGCCACTAGCTTCACGTGATCTCTTGAGATTAATAAAGTGTATGTGATAAGTGATTTGATAAGCTGAGCCTGAGTGTGAGCAGCGAGCAAGCCATTAGTCGACAGGGATCAGGAAAAAAAAGCATCTTTGCTACTACCACCTCGCTACTTAAGTAGAAATTGTGCTTATTTTTTACTTGGCTAGTAATTATTTATCCGCTTACTTTTTTACTTCTACGTCTTATTTTTTGAAGTAAATATCTGTACTTTCTACTCGTGCGGTTTCCATTCGGTTCGTTTTTCTTCCGTGTTGTCATTGATCTAAAATATCATTATTTTATTCTAAAAAGTTTTAAATATTTAAACGAAAAATCTACAACGTTTTTACAGATTTATCAACCTCCGAGAAGCCTGTTTGTAATAC
>MU204353.1:2074549-2103349 GCA_017309775.1 Paedocypris sp. Pulau Singkep
TTTTTTAATTACACCAAATAAGTCAAGCAGGAGAAGTTTCAAAATGAAATAGTTTTAAACTTTTACTCTGGTCAAATTGACCCAAACAGTATCTTTGTAACATAAATATGTAGCTTGATGTTACAAATATATCAACTAAATTATTATACTTATTATATGATATTTACACCAAATAAGCCAAGCAGGAGAAGTTGCAACGTGGGAAATAAATACATTTTTTTTAAATGTTTTTAAACGTTGACTGGTCAATTTGACCCGAACATGGAGAAGCGCTGAATGGGTGGGAGAATGAAACATAATAAAGATGGACGGATGGATGGACGTACAGCCAAGAAGAAGAATGGATGAAGTTCTTTTCACCTTGCAGACGGAGCAGATTTGTCGTTTGTTGATTTGTCGCAGATGTGCGGGATTAGTGTGCAACACCTGTAATTTACTTACTTACTTACTGTAATTAGAGTCAGGCTGCAGTGAAAGTTGCGGTGGGATTTTACTACGTCCTACTTGGCTGTTTATTGAGCTCTCGGCCGATTCCCTTCAGCGATCACAAGTCATGCATTTTTAAAAGGGGATATTAGTCATTTAGATAATGGGAGTCCGGGGAACGAGCAGCGTGAGGAAACCTCTGTCCTCTTTATGGGTGCCAGTGAGACGCGTGATGGACAGGAAGTGACACGCTAGACGGAGGTGAGGAGGGCGGGACGCTCAACTTTCTGTTTCATCACATGAAGTTATGTAATTACTGTGACATATAGTGATCTATTTAAATTGATGATCTATTTAAAACACACGCACACCCACGCACACACACACACACACAGTCACGATAGATAAATCAGTAATTTGAAGGAATGGTTGCATAGATGATAAAAGTGAACGGACAAAGCCATCATTCGTCCCATGATGGATAGATGAATGGATGTAGTTTAGATGAATAATTCATCACATTGAAGGATGTCCAATGAAGGATGGATGGATGGATGGATGGATTGATTTGATTGATAGATAGGCGGGTAGATGGGTAGATAGTAAGATAGATAGATGGATGGATAGATGATAGATGGATGGATAGATAGATAGATAGATAGATAGATAGATAGATAGATAGATAGATAGATAGATAGATAGATAGATAGATAGATAGATAGATAGATAGATAGATAGATAGATAGATAGATAGATAGACGGGTAGACGGGTAGATGGGTAGATAGAAAGGTTGATGGATGGATGGTTGCATAAATAGATGATACAGAAGACAGACAGACAGTCGATACATGATGGATGGATGGATGGATGGAGAGACAGGTGGAAAAAAAACATTATTTGTCCTTTAGCTAGATTCTAAATAGACGCAAGTATGTTTTCAGAGATAGATAATGGATAGATGGACGGAATAATGAGCGGTGGATGCGGGCCGGGGTGGCGCCGCCCGCCTCTGGTTGTGTAGATGACCTCCGCACCCAAAGTGACCCGCGCCATCTGTAGCTGAAGAGCCACACGGGCCTCATTAATGCTCGAAAAAAACACCGCGTTTGACATTTCACATCCGGATTCCAGGCTTCGTTTATCGTCTCCGGGGTCCGACGACTCTCTGAAACCAGCACCTCACGTGTCTCTTAACATACATCCATATTAATCACGGCTCTTCGCAAATATAGGAAAGCAATCACAAAAACAATTATCTTGTAGGATATGATAAAGTAGGTAATTTCATGCCCTGGTGCTCGTGTTGTTGCGCTAGTCAAGCTGATTTGTAAATCACTGCGGTAAATCATCGGCGTCTTCAGCGGCTAATCGTGTCCCCCCAAAAAATGTAAAAAAAAAAAAAAAAAGTGTATACCGTATTTTCTGGACTATAAGCCGCTACTTTTTTCATAGGTTTTGAACCATGCGGCTTATACAAAGGTGTGGCTATTCTGCAGTTTTTTTCCACCACTCGGGGCGCTCTAAACCAGAATTAGAATCAAAACTAAGACTAAATAAATGCAAAGAAGAATACGCTACTTTCTCTTTAGCAGATATAATTTTTATAAGTTTTAATCAGCAAAGTTGCTGCCGTGTTAAAATACAGGTTAGGAAAGGATCTGTTTAGTTACACACATGTACATTTACAATTCAAAATCGTTCTGTTCCTGTAGTAAATACGTATCTAATCAACATACATATCTGCGGCTCGCCAAACTTTTTTCAAAAATAGAGCGGATGAGGCTTATATACAGGTGAGGCTTATAGTCCAGAAAATACGGTAAATGTGTTTGGTGTAAAGCAGGACGTTCACTGTCAACTTCACATCTTATTTACACCTGGAACGTCCAATCTGACTCATATTTTCTTCCATCTTTCATCCCGTATTTTCATTAATTTGCTGATTCGGCAGAATTGTAAAGTTGCTTGAGCATCCGTCATGTGACTCTTTTCATCCAGCCATGTTCTCATCCACCTGCAATTCTGTCTTCCTGTTCATCCGTCTATCCCTGAAACCATTCTTCCATCCACTGATAATCTAGCTAAAGGACAAACAAAGGCTTATTAAACTCGTTTCTCCATTCATTCATTCACCCATCCATCCATCATAGGGTCAAATATGTATCGACTATCTGTCTGTCTGTCTATCCTCCTTTGTCATCTATCTATGCAACAGTCCTTCCATCCATTTACCCATCTGTTTATCTATCTATTCTTCATGGGACGTTTTTTTTGTCCATCCATCCACTGTGTCTCTATATCAGTCTACCAACCAATTTATCCATCCATCATAAGGTCAAATACTATCTGTTTATTTTTCTAAATCATCTATCTATCTATCCATCCATCCATCCATCCATCCTATGAGCCATCCGGAGCGAAGAATCCAATGTCAAGTGGCGTTTGAACAAGACAATCGGAGAACCGAGAGCTTCGCCGCCACAGCCGTGTACTGATGAGAGATGATTCCATTGGCTCGCTGGAACACAGATTGGCATGGTAAATAATAAACCATAATATCCGGGCGCGGCCGGTCCGTCTAATCTCCCAATAAGTGGCCCATCACATCTTCATTTCGTATGGACTCGTCCTGGTGGCGGCGTGATTGCGGAGGCTTTTTCCGTCCATCGTGGTTTTCGTTTCGTTTCGTTTTTTTTTTTTGGGCGGACTGGATGGAGAGATGCTATCCCTTCCGAGCAATTCCGATGCCTCGTGTCACTCCGCTCTCCATCCAATCCCGAATCTCTCAAGGATTCACTGGTGCGGCTAAATGGAAAATAGCATTTATTCATTCCTCCCAGTCCTCCACGCTGTTTACCGACGCCGCCTCTTTCTCTACACAATCTCTGCTCCTTCTCATCTTCACAACACGCTTTTTCTTTCCGTTTGACCTTCGCCGTCTCCTTCTTCAGACGGTCGGTGTGGGGGGAAAAGTTGGTGCAAATCGATTTGGCCGTCTTTACATTTGAAACGAATGAAAGAGTGGAATATAATGCGCATACGGGATCGGGACCAGACGGATTGACCGGCTCGATATATTCCAGAAAACGAGACAGACTTTAGGCCGGTCTGTGATGTTATACACCTCCCAAAAATAAGGCCTACACTGCTAAAATCTACATAGAAATCGGAATTTTGGTAAATCGGAGTAAAATGAAGCTTAAATCAAGTAAAATTGTCTGCCAATGAGGTGAGACAATTTTTACTTGGTGAGACAATTTGAAACAAAACAAAAAATCTTGTTACACGGTAGATTTGTTTCTGCATTTCAGTTCTTGTTCTCATTGGCTGGAATGCAAAAAAGTAGCTTGTTTCTTAAATTAGCATTGGGAAACATTGTGCTCTTAAAATAAGAAAATTTCACTCGTTTCTTGTTTCAGTGTTAAAACATAACGTCGACTTTGAAAAATGTCTCAATTTAGTGTAAAATATCATCAAAATTAGCAAGAAATGTTTTTTTCTTTCTAAGAAAGAAAACTCAAGTCCTATTTTCATGAATTAAGCAAAGTTATTTTTCACACTTTATCCTAAGATGGAGACAGGCTTCTATCAAAAAAAACAGAATTTTATATTGATTTTGATTTATATATATATATATATATATATATATATATATATATATTTTTTTTTTTTTATAATTTTTATTTATTTATTTTTTTTTTTTTTAAACATTTTGAAAATTTAACTTTAGATGAAAATGAAGAAGCTAAATTTAAACAGAAACAAAGAAACTACCCTGAAAATAAGACCTAGTGCCTGTATCGGACCAGAATGAATGATAAAGTACGTGTTTCAGAGAAAGATGACGCGTTTTCATCGATGTATCAGACGAGATGAGTCTCTGGTCTTTCAGCACCTGATGATTCACTGCACCTCAAGTCTTCCTCTGTCTCACCTCCGTGTGTGTGTGTGTGTGTGTGTGTGTGTGTGTGTGTGTGTGTGTGAGGCGTCGGCTCTTGATATTCCGAGGCCTAATTGGACAGTGTCACATTTACACAGTGAGACAGAAAGGCCATATTTCCTTGTCTGGCACGTCTGTTATGTCGTGTCTGAGCAGGAAATTAAATACGTTTCTGCGCATCCATCTGTCGCCGCCGCCGCGCTCCCCTGTAATGTTGTGCTTTGCGGTTCCATCCGAGCAGTCGTTCCATTATTTCAGATTATTAATTCTGATTGTAAAACTCGAAAGTTCCAACCCGCTAATGAGAAGAATCACGCCTGAGGTCATTTCTCAAAGCTTTGACGTCTGCGTAATGAGATCTGCGATACGTCCGTCCTGTGGCCTTTCAGTAGAACTCGAGGTTCGCAACATGCAAGTCATGGTTCAAATTCCCAAGGAAAGCATGACGCTGAATTTATTATTATTTTTTTTTTGTTCGAGACAACGAAAATCCCGTAATTAAATGTTGCCCCAAATTCCGAACTATTTTCGCTATACGAAAGAAGCTTTTTCTTACGGCAAGCATGCGTGGACATGAGAGTCCAGACGTGTGAAAAACACTTGTTTAATTTTCTTTGCACGTCAAATACACAAAACACAACAAAACAAACACAATTTTTTGTATTTTTGAGTCTGAACCAGGGTGTCCCTTTCAACACTTTAAATATTAAACACTTGCCTGGATCACTTTCTGTACTGTATTTTGTTTAGAAAGAAAGATTTTATTCTTATTTTATCTTGCATATTTGTACTTTTTACTTGCTTATCTTTATCTTTTACCTTTTTATCTCTTATTTTTTACTCATATTCTACCTATAATTTGTAATCTTGTTTTTTATCTCCTTCTCTTATTGCATTTTTATCTTTTATATTTTAAATATTTTATTCAATTATATTTTTTCTCTTTTTTTGTTGTATTGTATTGCCTTTTATTTCTTATCTTTTTATCGTATTTCTATTGCACCCCCCCCTCCTGTGTTTAAACAATAGTAAAAACACATTTTACTGCACGTTGTTGCAAAATAATGCGTACGTGACGAATAAAAATTTGAATTTGAACTATTTCGTTTCAGAGATCCAAAATATAAAATAAGCTTGTATTAGCTTGTATTATTTTTTTTTCTCTTTTTCTTTCCCGTAGAGCCGCCATCTTGAGATGACGTCGTGCCCATTCCAGAGATTTCCGTAATCTCGCGAGAACGTTGGCGTCGCTTGATCACAGTTTTCGCAAGATCACGGAATTCTCAGGGATTTGCACAACGTCATTCCAAGATGGCGGTAAACGTTCATGTGAGATTGTCGCTATATTATTTTATACTGTATACTGTAAACATAAGCCAAAGAAGCAAACTAAACAACTGCTATGAAATTTATCACATTTATTACAAACATTTTATCATTTATAAAAAAAAAAAAACTGTCTGAATTAATCAAGTGATGGCACGGATTACCGTATTTTCTGGACTATAAGCGCCTGTATATAAGCCGCATCCGCTATATTTAAAAAAAAAAAAATAAAAATAAAAAAAGATAAACAACTGCTTTACTACAGGAACAGAACTATTTGATTTGTAAATGTACATTTGAAGATGGCCTTCAACTTAAAACTTGCATCATACGAACTTCGTGTGGGCTCCATGATGAAGGGGCGAGGATTTGAAAATATTTTTGAAAAGATGAGTTTGACAGACCGAGGTATATCTGCTAAAGAGGAAGTAGCGTATTCTTCGTTGCATTTATTTTGTCGTCTTGTTATTTTGTGACTTTGATTCTAATTCCGGTTTAGAGCGGCCCTAGCGGTGGAAAAAATATGCAGATTAGCCGCACCTTTGTATAAGCCGCACCAATGAAAAAAGTAGCGGCTTATAGTCCAGAAAATACGGTAGATGTATTACATGTAAAAACGTCTCAGCTAACAAAGTTTTCGCCTCTCGGCACAAATTAATTTCATAAGTTGGGGGCACCAGTGTATTTTGCCAAACTACTTTTTCTTCCCAGTGTTGTATCCTTTCAAATGAGTCGTTGTGTCATTTTTAGCATATGAAGAGACCGTCCCGCATCTCCAAGCTGGGCAGTTTGGTAGCGTGACAAGAGGAACGACCGCATAATTACACATCCATAAACAAGCGCAGACTTAATATATCCATTTCACAGAAAGCATCACCGCCTACGAAGATGAAGCTGCAGATTCCGTCTCCGTGTGGTCGCTTTGGTCTTGGCCGCACGAGTGAAGTGTATTTCGGGGTATTTTTTGTGCGATGGGAATCGGTTAGAACACACGCGACCTGACTTTGGCGAGGACGAGGAGGAAGTGAGCAATGGACTCCATATGTGCGCGGGCCACGTCAGCACTTTATTACACTCTTCCTGAACGAGACTTGGCCAGGAAAGGCTTTCTGCTTTTTCTCCGCTCTGTTTTGTCGTTGGCGTTGGATTCGCCAATGTGGCGTGTCGAACGAATCGAAGCTTCGCGCTTGCTGTGGAGCGCTGTGTTCTTATTTTAATAAATAATCCGCTGGAGTTTGAGGAGACGGAACACTCAAATGCTCCTGGAATGTAAGGTTAAATTTTAGAAAATAAAAGGACTTTTTTTTTCTTTTTTTTTCTACCCATTTTAGAGCTAAACATCTCTCGGGTTTTAGATGCTGCACCATTTCATATGTGTGATAAAGATTGATTTGATTTATCCGTTTGATTTAGGATTCCACTTCGATTCTCTGGTTTTGCAGGTATCTTTGATGCAAAGTGTGAAAAAGTCAAGAAGGTTTTTGTGTTTCTTGCACATATTCGTCATCGACTCCTCGTTGTCAATCAGAAAGCAGATTTTATGGTTGAAAAAAAGTTGAAGATGACTGATGATGATAATTTAAAATGATTACATGCATTAATGCGTTAACTTTGACAGCCCTAATATACATTGAAGACAGGCGTTTAATTGCTTGCGACACACTCACACCAGGCGTTTATTGGAGATGGGCGTCTAAAAGAGACAGGCCGCTAATAGAATATATACGGTACTTTAATAGTATTTGTGTTTTGACAACACAACTGCATCAGTTGCTCTTTTTTTTTTTTTTTTTTTTTTTGGGAACAGATGAAACTTTAGATGAAAATAAAGAAGCTACCCTGAAAATAAGACCTAGTTCCTGTATTGGACCAGAAATAATTATATTAAACGGTCTCCAAAGTGCTTTTTTTTTTACGTCCTTTTCTTTTTTTTCTACCCATTTCTAAACTAAACATCACTCTGGGTTTTAGATGCTGCACCATTTCACAATTGTGTTTGGATGTCGCTGTTCAATTTAGGATTCTACTTTAATTTTGGAGTTTTGCAGGTAACTTTGATGCAAAGTGTGTAAAAAAAGTTAAGGTTTTTGTGTTTTTATCGCGAATAGCCGTTCAATTTGTCATTGACTTTACGCTGAAAAATAATTGGATATGACTTCATCCAAATAAGCATTTAAAATTAATCGCTTGCATTAACCGCGTTAACTTTGACAGCCTAAAGAAACTACCTTGAAAATAAGACCTATGTAGTGTCCGTATTGGTCCAGAAATAATTATATGAAATGGTCTTCAAAGTGCTTTTTTACATCCTTTTCTTATTTTTTAGTCATTCAATTCGTCATCGACTCCTGGTTGTCAATCAGAAAGCAGCTTTTACGCTGGAAAATAATTGAATATGACTTCGGCTAGAACAGTTTCCTGCGAGTGAAGACACCCAGCGCCGCATCCACCAAAACCCACTTCATTACAGAAGAATCGTCTCCAGCGAGTAGAAACTTTTCATTCCCAAAAAAAAAGGAGCAAAGAAAAAACTCTGAGCTGAGTTTTGTGTGTGAATTTTAACAGCGTGGTGAAAATGGATGTTGCAATCAGAGTGAAGGATTACTGTAAAACTCTTCTGTTCCGTCTAAAGCGATCGTCAGAGAAACATTCTTTACAAAGTTTTACGTTTCATCACTTTCACAAAGTGTGAAAGCGTCTCTGGGATTAGAAACTTCACCAAGTCGGACAGTTCTGGTGTGAAACTAAGGCAGCTCTGCATTGTTCTCAGATAAAGGACAGTCTGGGACTAACTGGGACGTAACTGACCGTCTGATTAAAATAATCGGCAGGACTGGTGTTCACATCTCAAAGGTTGTGGGTTTGATTCCCAAATGTGGCTGTTTTTTATCGCGTTGTGTTTCTACTAAGGCATCAGTGTTACAGATCATTGCAACTGTGCTAAAGCGATCTCAGAAAGTTCTCTGTAGAATAGAATAGAATAGGAGAGAATAGAATAGAATTGATTAAAATAGATTAGAAAAGAATAGGATAGAATGGAGTAGAAAATAACAGATTAAAATAGAATAGAATAGAACAGAATTGAGTAGATCAGAATAGGCTAGAATATGATTAAGTAGCATAAACGTGGAAATATTAAAATAGATTATAATAGAATAAAAAAAGATTAGAATAGAACAGAACAAAATTGAACATAATAGAATAGAAAAGGATAGAATAGGTTAAAACACATTAGATTAGAATAGAATAGATTGAAATAGATTAGAATAGGATAGAATAAAATAGAATAGAATTGAATAGGATAACAAGGATAGAATTGATTAAAATAGATTAGAAAAGAATAGAATACAATGGAATAGAAAGTAATGGATTAAAATAGAATAGAAAGAGAATAGAATAGATTTAAAAAGATTATAATAGAATTGAAAAAAATATATATTTACCGGTAGATTAGAATAGGTTAAAATAGAAAAGAACTAAAAAAGAAAATTTGATAGAAAATTGGAAACGCTACTTTGTTTGGTGCAAAGGATTGAGCTGAAATTTTCATCAACATGACAATGTAAAAATATACACCCTAGTCTAGATAGATATACACTATATCTAAAAATAATACATAAGACAAAAATGCACTATATCGAGTATTTGTACTGTCCTTCTCAGCTCTGAGAAGGTTGAGCAAGGTTACAAACACAAATGGCAAAATGCTAAATACAGTATAACAAAAAGTGAATTTAAGTATGAATGGCAAAAATGCAAACTACAGTGTTTCACAATACAATACAAAGACAGACATTAGTGTGTTAAACTCATGTTAGAAAAGACGTCGCCTCAGTTTCTGTTTCTGACGCATTTAAGTTGGAATCGACATCAATATGTTCATGCACAGACAGAACATTCTAGGGTCGTATCATTTAATTTCACTTTTAATTTAACACAAAATAGTCGCTGGCCACATCAAGCTTGTGAGTTTGAGTCCTCGCTGAACATTAACATAACCTGCTAGAAAGATGGATGCAATTTGATCACGAAATCGCACAAAAGATGTTCCAGTCGTCCACCTGTAACGTGACACGGAGGATGAAGAGTCTCATTCAACCTCCAGGAAGTGTGACAGCGTGATGGCAGGAGATCTCCATTAATCCATCATCATCATCCATCCGCTTCCATGACTAGAATTATCAGAGTCTCGCATTTCAGGGTTTAAATCAGTTCGGACATCAAGTGTAGATAAAGGCTTGAACGTGGGTGAATGTGGTGATCAGGTCTGTTCTTGTCAATTTTAAATGTTGAGGAAAGTAAAACACAATATCTGATGGATTTTAGTCAAAATTGTCTTTTTCATTTTTCGCTTTGAAAGTCGAGGAATAATCTGCATCTGAAGTAGTGTCTCTTTTTTCCTCCGAACTTTTGTAACAGTTCAACAAACTAATTTCACTCCAGTGACTGAATTTCCTGTTTTTATGAGTTTAGTGTTTTTGTTGTTATTGTGTAAAAGTTTTTTTTGTTTGTTTTTAAAATCAATTCATTTGCAATTTGTTGGTCTGCTTGTTTTATATATCTAAATTAATAATGCATTATCATTATTTAAATGTAACTACAATGTTATTGTTTAATTATACATGCATATGATACAAATGATGAGTAAAATAAAACACAATGTCTGATGGATTTTAGTAAAACCGTCTATCTTTTCACTTTGAAAGTCGAGAAGCTGAAGTTGCGTCGCTTTTTCTCCTCTCTACTTTTGTACAGTTCAACAAACTAATTTTTTTTTATGAATTTTACATTTTTTTCCACAAATATTCCATAAACTTATATCTGGGGATGAAATAAAGGCTCATACCTCTCTAATTGTAACGTAAGGTGCGTCACACGCTACAGAAAAATCACGTAAAATAAACCTTCAAATCAGTTTATTTACAATTTTTGGGATAAAGTCTGCTTCTTTTATATATCTAAATTAATGTATATTAATTATACATTACCATTTTTTAATGTATCTACAATGTTATTAACTACAATGTTATTAACTACATAGTTATTAACTTATATTAATTAAAAATATGCTAATTATCTGTAACATGCAAGCACATAGAAACTATTTTTTTGCATTTTTCCAGTGTTTTTTTTTTTTCTCTGGTGACGTCTGCTCTATTGAACAGAACAATAAATCTTCCCATATCTAAAATTAAAATAAAACGTGCATACATTTTCATCCTGAATAATAAAAAGTCAGTCATGGCTATCGTCTGCTTTAATAACGTCTCTGTCAGTGCAATCGTCAGTGCAATTTTTATTTAAACATTTTTTATGAGTTTTTGCAGTTATTGTGTAAACGTTTTTTTTTTCTATTTTTTATTTTATTTTACTTTATTTAAATTAGTATATTTGCAATCTGTTGGATGAAGTCTGCTTGTTTTACATATCTAAACTAATGTTTAATAATACATTAGCATTATTTTAATTGAACTACAATGTTATTGTTTAACACACATAGTTGTTAACTTTTATTAATTAAAAATGTGCTAATTATCTTTAACATGCATGCACATAGTAACTATTTTTTGCATTTTTCCATTTTTTTTTCTCTCCTCTGGTGAGAAATCTGGTGGTCCATATCTAAAATTAAAATAAAAAACATGCATACATTTATAACCTAAATGATAAAATAGTCCGTCATGGCTATCGTCTGCTTTAATAACATCTCTATCAGTACAATTTTTATTAAAAATGTGTTGTTTATATGTATATATATACGTTTTAGTGTTTTTGTTGTAATTGTGTAAAAGTTGTTCTTTTCCATTATTTAAATCAGTTTAATTGTAATTTTTTTGCATAAAGTGTGCATGCTTTATATGTCCGTTTCAAAATAATGATACATTATCATAGTTCATTTAACTACAATGTTATTGTTTAATGATACATAGTTGTTAACTTATATGAATTAAAAATGTTCTAATTATCTGTAACATAGTAAATATTTTTTGCATTATTTCAGTTTCATTTACTTCTCCGGTGACGTCTGCTCTACTGATCAGAACGATAAATCTTCCCACATCTAAAATTAAAATAAAAAAACGTGCTTCCATTTATATCAGAAATGATAAAACAGTCTAATGAAAAGATCGACGGCAGAAGTTTGAGGTAAAGAAGCCTCACACGCTCCGGAACCTTCCGGAATGTTTCGTTGAATAAGGAGTCGGAGTTAATTGACATTATCTAGTCGAGCCACATTCATTTTACATTCCACGGCTTATGTCACCAGATAAAGGGCAATTAAATCTGCTTTTTCACACGGACGGCCGTTTCAGTTCGACGAGCAAAGTGAAAGGAAGTGTGAAGTCGACAGGAAACGGGGTCAAGTGTTTTGTTGAGCGATTTTCCTTTTAATTTCATTCTCGTGTCTTTGTTGGCCTTAACGTAGCGAGCAAGCCCTTGAGAATCACACAACTAGTCCCAGTACAAGAAGCTCTGCGCTTTAACTCTTCTATTATGTTCCGGTCAAATTGACCCGTTCTCAAAGTGTAACAATATTTTAGAAATACTTGGAGTTAGTGGGATTTTTTTTTTCCACTTTAAACTGTAACTATCATATAAGAAATAAAACGATTCAGTTGACATTTTTGTAACACCACGCTACATGTTTGTTACAAAGATACTGTTCAAGTCAAATTGAGTTTAAAAGTATTAAAAGTAGAAAAAAAAGTAAAAAAAAAAAAAAGTAAAAAGTAAAAAAAAAAAAAATTATAAGTATTTTTTCACTTTGAAACTTCTCCTGCTTGACTTATTTGGTGTGATATATAAATGTGGTGTGATATATGTGGTGTGTATCATATAAAGAATGTAACAACTCGGTTCACGTGTTTGTAACATGATGCTACATGTTTATGTTACAAAGACACTTTTTAGGTCAAATTGACCGGTGTTAAAAGTTTAAAAATAATTGAAAAACAATATTTACTATTATTTCTTCACTTTGAAACTTCTCCTGCTTGAGTTATTTTGTGTAATTATCATGTTAAAAATATTGGGTAAGTTAAAAACTTTTTGGGTCAAATAGACACGTGTTAAAAGTTTAAAAATAAAAAAAAAAAAATACATAAAAGTATTTTTTTCTCCTGCTTGTCTTAGTTAGTGTAATCTACATATAAACAAAAAATATTTCAGTTAACATATTTGTAACACACGCTACATTTTTTTTTTTTTTACAAAGATAATGTCCGGGTCAATTTGACTATTTGACAAAATAGAAGCTACAAAAAAAAAGTCAGAAAGATCAAAAACTTTTTGTTTCTTTGCAACAATGAGACATAACACACTTCTGTCACACACATACACACACACACACACACACTGTTTTGTAGAACTTTTTGGTGTCTGACACACACATACATAATAAAATGATTAAACTGACCCGTGAACATAATCGACGTTCCTCTGAAGCGAACACAACAGGGTTGATAAAGAGCGGCGGTGGTTTGTTTCAGGCGAGGCTCGGCATTTCCTTTGCCACAGGAAGTGCGTTTATTTTCTGCGTGATTTAATGAGGCGTTGTTCTCACCTGGAGAAGCCAAGGTCTTTCTGGAATCACTGTGTTTTATTTCCTTCACCACAGTAGGGATGTAAAGCTCGATTGTGATTTATTCACACCGCGTGTTTAATGATTCCTAATTTGTGGGAAAAAAATGCAGATTGTCCTTTTTGTCCACGTGAAGTTGACTTGATTTGAACCTTATGACATCATTCCTCAAGACGTCACTCTTGTCGTGATCTGATCTTGATGACATTCCTCATGACGCCATTCTGGACTTGATTTGAACCTCATGACATCATTCTGGACTTGATTTGAACCTCATGACATCGTTCCTCAAGACGTCACTCTTGTCGTGATTTGATCTTGATGACATACCTTATGACATCATTCTTGACTTGATTTGAACCTTATGACTTCATTCCTCATGACGCCATTCTGGACTTGATTTGAACCTTATGACATTTCTCTGGACATCATTCTTGTCATGATGTGTCTCTGATGACATCATTCTTGTCATAATTTGTCTCTGATGACATCATTCTGGACTTGATTTGAACCTCATGACATCATTCTGGACTTGATTTGAACCTCATGACATCATTCTGGACTTGATTTGAAGCTTATGACATCATTCTGGACTTGATTTGAAGCTTATGACATAATTTCGCTGGACATCATTCTGGACCTGAATTGAACCCTATGATAACAGTCTTGTCATAATTTGTCTCTGGTGACATCATTCCTGACTTGATTTGAACTTCAAGACGTCTTTCTTGTCGTGATGACATTCCTTATGACATCATCCTTGACTTGATTTGAACCTTGTGACATCATTCCTCATAACACCATTCTGGACTTGATTTGATCTTGATGACATCATTTCTCAAGGCATCATTCTTGACTTGATTTGAACCTTATGACATCATTCTTCATGACACAATTCTGGACTTGATTTGAACCTTATGACATGATTCTTGACTTGATTTGCACCTTATGACTTCATTCCTCATGACATCATTCTTGACTTGATTTGAACCATATGACCTCCTTCCTCATGACATCATTGTGGGCTTGGTTTGATCCTGATTACATCATTCCAGACTTGATTTGAACCTTATGACATCATTCTTGTTGTATTTTGATCTTCATGACATCATTCTTTATTACATCATTCTTGACCTGATTTGAACATTATGACGGCGTTCCTCAAGACATCGTTCTTGGCTTAAAGTACTGGCATAAAATGAGCTATGGTTGAGTCTACACTACTTTTTACTTATCAAACACTGATGAGTACAAACTCACTCAGAGTAGAAACGGTACGAGTCTCTTCAAGCGTCTCTGAATGCAGTTTCCGCTCTTTAAACCTCTTATTACGCCATTCTCGCTCATTATTTACGTGCCATTGGATTTGTTTTTATGGGAGCAATTGATTCCTATTTTTACAATTTTATTAATCAAATTTCTTTTTAGCAGTGGGTGTGTCTTTAAATTCAACATTACAAATTTTATGCCACGGTGACTTCCAATTAGCAACACAAAGACCTGAAAATGATTACAATTATCTTCCATGACGACGTCTTTAATGACATGCATCACTCATATAAACTCCATTCCTCGTGACATCATTCTTTTGATTTGATCCTGATGACATCATTCCTCATGACATCAGTCTTGACTTGATTTGATCCTGATGACATATTTCCTTATGACATCAGTCTTGACATGATTTGATGACATCATTCTTGACTTGATTTGATCTTAATGACATCATTCCTCATGACATCTGTCTTAACTTGAATTATTCTTGATGATGTCATTCTTGACTTGATTTGGTCATGATGACATCATTCCTTATGATATCAGTCTTGACATGATTTGGTCGTGATGACATCATTTTTTTGACATCATTCTTGACTTGATTTGAACCTGATGACATCATTCCTCACGACATCATTCTTGATGTTGTTTGGCTGTGATGACATAATTCCATATGACATTCTTGATGACACCATTTATTATGACACCATTCTTGCCAACTTTGATCACGACGACATCATACCTTATGACATCATTCTTGCCATGCTTGATCTTGATGACATCATTTTGTATACACATACCTTTTTACATATTTTGTATACGTTTTGCGTTTTCACAGAACAGAATTTGAGCCATTTGTGTGACAGAAGGAACCGCTGTGATTATTCAAGCGACGTCACAATACTAACAAGTAGAAAGCAACACGAGATTCACATGGGCGACTAGGTCTTATTTTCAGGCTGAAGTCTGAGAGTTCCGAGAGTTTGAAGGACCAGTGTAATGTTGATTAGAAGGTGAGAAGCTCTGGATCTGTTGCTTTTAGCCGCGTCATCTTGTCTTTCCACACGTTGGAGTCTCTCAAAAACGCCGTTCGTTTGGTCAGTCATTATTACAGCTTGGAGCTTTTTTCAGAATGCGTTTATTTACAGAGCAGGTTGTAGAAAGTCCCGGGATAAATCATTATGCTCTATGAGTTGTGAGACGTTAAAACGGTGCCACATGATATGAAATCCATAGCAACAGGACGCGCTCCCCGTCTCTGGAGAGCGGCAGTCATTTTCGCTCTGCGCAACGATCTGACATAAATTCCCACCGCAACCTGCTGCCGAAGATGAGGTGCAAGCGGATCTTTTAATAGCTGACAGGCTCGGAGACGTTTGATTTTCCACAGCGCATCCGGATCAGGACAAACACGGAGCTGCGACCGGCCACTTTGACCCATCTAGACAAACACAATTTGATCCACTTTGACGTTGTTAGGAAAGCCATTTGTTCTGCGGGGGGGTTGTAATGGGTGGGGTGGGCAAATGTTTTGATTGGTGGGCCACATCGGGTTCTAAGATACCTGCACAGAAAAATACACATTTTGGAATATTGAGTAAGTACAAGTGGTACATCAGTTCACAAACGCAAAACTCATAAAAATACACAAAACTACATGAACTCCACCTCGGTTCAAGGTGGAGCCGAATATGATGTCGGTCCTCATTTTGCAGCTATTACAGCTTCCACTCTTCTAGAAGAGCTGTCCACAAGGTTGTTTATTGAGGATTTATTGAGGTTGAGGAATTTTTGACCATTCTTCTAAAAGCGCATTGGTGAGGTCACATGCTGATGTTGGTGGAGAAGGCCTCCGTTCAAATTCATCCCAAAGGTTGACTATCATCAGCGTGTGATCCAACATCATCCCAAAGGTTGACCCAACATCAGCCAGACCTTTGAAGAATTGTCAAAAATTCCTAGAAACACACTCCTCAACCTTGTGGACAGCCTTCCCAGAAGACTTGAAGCTGTCATACTGTAGCTACTAAAGGTTGACGGACATACTTTTGAACCCTATGAGTTAGGAAATGGGTTGGTTCATATGTGAGTCAAGGCCGTTGACCCAATACGTTTGGTAACGTAGTGAATTTTCAGGCTTGCGCATGGCAATCGCGGAGAGAAGGATAGAACAGAAAGTACTGTACTGCGAGTAGTGTGAAGACTCTTTCAGTCATTTTTTTCAACGACTCTTTCAAGAATCAACCAGTTTGAGCGATTGCTGTACGTCCTCTATGGATCCCAGGCAGCACGGAGGAAAGCAAAAAGCGCGAAAATGAATGAAAAGGTGCATTTAAAACTGACCTTCCTCTGAGCAGGTTGAGAATCTGGAGCCTCAACCAAACAAATTGAATCAAAGAGAATTTGTGGCGTCAATCAAACGCTCAAAATGACCAGAAATGGAGAACGTTCTTGAAACTTGACACTCTATACTTGCTCTCAGAAAGTAAAGTGTGAGTTTTCAAGGAACGCACACGATTGTCCAGTAGACCACACACTTTTGAACGGTAGTGTTGGGTTCGAGATTCAAACCTGCAACGTTCAGTTCACAAACGTCCTTACCAGTAGCACACGACTGCGCTTTGTGTTGTAACAACATGTCGTTACAAGCACAGCCACACTTCCTCGGAACTTTCTCAGATGTTTGTTACGTTGTTACCGCTTTTCCCCAAGTTAGTGAACCACATTTCCAATTCCTGCTTACTTCCTGCCACTTCCTGCCTTTATTTTGCTTCAAACCTGCGTCTGCACACACACACACACACACACACACACTCTCCACCCGTGGGCTCAGTCATAGAGGAGAATGTGTGGCTTGGAGATAAAGAGGCCTGTCACACTGCTTGATAGCCATTCGCTGATAAGATCTATACGCTGTCCATCAGTCTAGCTTGTAGCAGAGGCACGCTAGGAAATTTGTGGGATGCACAAGCTTGTCATATCTCCGGCGTTCCATAAAGAGACCGTACACAAACAGGTCTCCGGCAGGATTCATTACCCCGCGTGGCAGTAATGACCTCAGATGATCTTGAAGGGGTTTTACGCAAAGCGCCAAGGAACGATAAAGCTCATCCTGGACACTGTTGACTTCAGACTAACTTGCTTTGAGATCAGTGTGTGGAAGACAACGGAGAGTTTTGTTGAATCGCGGTCTCAAAATTCGTTGCATTCGCTTTGACGGACAGAATTGGTCAAGTCACACACACACACACACACACACACACACACACACATACACACACACACACACTTAGTTTGCAAAGTTACTTACAAGGTCACTTCATGAGATCAATTATCAAGATTCTGTCAAGAGGTGACGGAATCGGCCAATCAGTGTCATTGGGAGGGGCTACTACTGACACAGGTACTGGCGACGCCCACATTCTCGCTTACTCATTGGCTGGTTCTGTCAATATGACCTTGTAAATTTGAACGTTCAAGCTGAGTTCGTTCCGATGTTCTGGCCCAGTTCCACTTTATTTTAGATGTGCAGTGGTTCCCCAACTTACGAATGTCGTAGATAACGAAAATGTTGGGGAACGAAATGCGTCTGCGCATTAATTTTGTTCCAAGTTGCGGAAAATTTCCACTTTACAAAGCAAGCCTTATTTCACTATTTTTTTGGCAGAAATGTTTCGCAACTTTGGGCGATGCATTTCGCTACTCAGGATTTTCGTTATCTAGGACATACGTAAGTCAAGTCACGAATTAGATGCATTACATGTAAAATGCGACTCAGCTAGGGAAATTTTAGCAAAATAAAATCAATTTTGTAAGTTGGGGTACCACCGTATTTCGTTTTATAATTGAACAAAATGGACGACAACGAGTCATATTATCCGCGATTGCCGTTGTAGCATGTTAGCACGTAGCTGTTGTTTCAGTAAGCCACCAGTCAGGAAGTGTCCATCTTGAGGACCGTGGAGCTCCAAACCTCCAGCCGGAGGATTCTGCTGCTTCTCTGGAGGCTTGAGAACAGCTTTTACTTTCCGGAGCCTCTTTCTGTTAATGGCTTGTTCCCTGGAGAAGCTTCTGATTGGCAGCATCATGTATTAATAGAAGCAACGTTCTTCACGTCCTTCACACACGTTTTAATTTATGCATTTTTGTAGCTGTGTGCATGTAAATGTCAATGTAATTGTTTCCAGTCAATATTAATATAGTATTGTTGATGCTGGTGTCGTTTATGGATTGCTGGAGAGGATGAAAGAGAAATATGGGGAATTCTGCAGAATTTCCTCTTTTCTCTGTGTTTTTTTTTGTTTTTACACTATCATTTGAAGTCACTATTTAATACTGTTGGTACATTAATAGTTCTGTCATATTTTCATAACCTTTTTTAGTTTTAGTTTGGTTTTTTTTTTTTTCACGTGTGTGTGTGTGTGTGTGTGTGTATGTTGCATCTCAGAGAACCACAATGTGCTTTTTTAATTACGTCTGAGTCTGGAGGTAAAAGATAATCATTTCTGACTGCATGTGGTCCGTCAGTCCAGAGAGAAGGTGCTTTCTGATTCGCTGGAGGAAAAGTGGGTGGGCTCAAGGTGTAGCCCATCACTCTGCACCCCTCCCCCACTTTCACCCTCCACCTTCTCTATCTCTTTTTCTCTCGCTCTCTCACTCTTTCTCTTACTCTCTCTCCATCAATCCATTATCTCTTTCTCTCTCTCTCTCTCTCTCTCTCTCTCTCTCTTCTATATAATCTCTCTCTCTGTCTGTCTCTCTCTTTCTTCCTTTTCCCTCTCTCTTTCTCCTCTATATCATCTCTCTCTCTCTCACTCTCTGTCTCTCTCTATCTCTCTCTCTCTCTCTACCCCCCCCCCCCTTCACCTTCCCCTTCCCTCTCTTTCTATCTTCCTCTCTCTTTTTCTCTCTTTGATGTTGCATGTGATGATCACAGACATTCGGGTAGAAACCTGATTCTGAACGCATTGATTTCAGTTTAAATTCTAGTTTGAAGTATCTTTACACACAGGTGTGTGTGTGTGTGTGCGTGTATAATATATGTTTGAAAATAGTTTCAACTGTAATATTTAACAGCTTGATTGATCTGGTCAATAAAACATGGCTAGAGAAGACACGAAGCCTCCCACATTTTTCCGCGTTCTGCTCTTCTCATCAGTCGTCAGATAGAGCAACGTTTCTAGTGGACGTGCTATTTGAAGAAAGGAGAAAAAAAACAAGCCACAAACTAAGCTTTAAAAGCACATTTTCCATTAAAAGCTTCGACTTGTGTGAAAACTCCCTCTGTCTAGACTTTTTATGACACGGAGTAAAGCGAAACCGCAACGCAAGACAAAATTAACTGAAAATAACTATAGTATGTGTATACAGTGTTATCTCTATTTATGAAATTATTTCGTTTTTTAAAACTGGTTTTGTAAAATTGAAATTTCAAATAAATAAATGTATTGAATGCATGTTAGATAATAAGTAATTTAATTTACCAAATATTAAATTGTAAGTTAATTAAGTAATAACTGTAATTAAAAAAACGTGTTACATCAGAGTAATCTTGCGATAACTGACGTAGCCGGAGCGTCTCACTCGGGTTGTACTTTTGTGCGCAAACATTTTATTATGTTTTTTCTTTTTTGTTTACTGACGTGCTTGAAGATTAAAACTTTTTACACACCCGGACTCGCGTAACTTTGTCTCTACAACATTTGGTCTTATCGTATAGAGAAGTGATTTTGTAAAAAGAGACAATATTTTTTCAACGACGCATTTTGTCAAAAGAAAATTTTCGTTAACAGAGACATTTGTAAGCGGAGGTATCTCTGTATAGAATTTTACACTCTAGCAAAGCAAACAAACAAAAAGTGCAGCACAAAATGCAGGCGAACAAATAAGAATATATAACGTTTAACTCTGACACTTTGTTTCAAGTCTCTTTTTCATTATTTCTTACTATCGTGTACTCGTTTTCTGCACACAAACACAGTAAAGAGTTCAATATTTTCTAGACAAATTCTCCCTGTATGCCACACTCGGAGCAGAATATTTTGTCGCTCCAATATTTATTTCATAGAAACTTGTTCTTTTCTTTGAAAAACTTCCCCGCCGTCGGTTTCCACAGGTTCCTTTTGTTTTTCCGAGGCTTTCAGAGCGGCTCACACTTCCTTTCCCAGGTTAATATACTCTCACCGCCTGGCTAAAGCCGCCTCTGACAGAGAATTGGATATTAATTTTCATACTTTATAGTCGCTAAGAGTGATTTATGCTTCCTGAGATGGATTACCCAGCAGCATGACGCTCGCCGGCTTTTATTGCGGTAACCGATGCTGTTTTTTTTCTCTCTCTCTCCCGCTCTCAGTGAAATTGATTAATTCAGAGTGCAAGCGTTTGTGTCAACTCCAGGTTTGTCTTTTTTCAGATGTATAGATTATCTGCGTGACAGTGGTGCGTACAGAGCGGACGGGTTTATTCACCGATGCGAAGCGCTGAAGGCAACGACGTCTCATTCTAAAGACAATCTCACTGGAATAGCACAACCAAACCTCACGCTTAGATCAAGAAAGCCTAGGAATAAACTCTCGCGTTTCACTATTACCTGGTATTGTACAGTTAGCTTTTATTTATAGTACAATTAGCTTTCCTTTAAACGCACGGAAAGATACCGGGGCCGAAACTCTAGGAATGTGTGTACATGTTGTAATTGTACTATATGGAGACATGTGTATAATACAATTGATTATAAAAAAAAAAAAAAAAAGAAGTGTGACGAGCGCGTGAAGAAACTGAAAAAGATTATTTACACACTGAAACACTGAGCACAGTATTAGTACTTGTACTTTATTGATTGCGTGAACTGATTTCTGACTAGGTGATTGTAAATGTTGCTTCTATTTTGGATAGATAGATAGATAGATAGATAGATAGATAGATAGATAGATAGATAGATAGATAGATAGATAGATAGATAGATAGATAGATAGATAGATAGATAGATAGATAGATAGATCACAAACAGACGGCAAATAGAGACAAACAAACAGATATGAAGGATGGATAGATAGATAGATAGATAGATAGATGGATGGATGGATGGATGGATAGATAGATAGATAGATCACAAACAGACGGCAAATAGAGACAAACAAACAGATATGAAGGATAGATGGATGGATGGATGGATGGAGGGATGGATGGATGGATGGATGGATGGATGGATGGATGGATGGATGGATGGATGGATGGATGGATGGATGGATGGATAGATAGATAGATAGATAGATAGATAGATAGATAGATAGATAGATAGATAGATAGATAGATAGATAGAGTGAAACTGAAAGAGAGTGAGATGATATAGCAGAGAAAGAGAGAGTGAGAGAAAGAAAAAAAAGAAAGAAATAAAGAAAGAATAAGAGAGACAGAAAGAGGGATAGATAGATAGATAGACAGACAGACAGACAGACAGGCAGACAGATAGATTGGAGTAAAACAGATAGAGAGAGTGAGAGAGATGATATAGCAGAGAGAGAGAAAGAAAGATAGAAAGAAAAAAGAGAGAGACAGATACTATCTCTTTGTCAGATAGATAGATAAGACAAAGAGACAAAGACACAGATTGATGGACTGATGGACAGACAGACTCCATAATCAGAATCTCACTCGCTTTTTTTTGTTGATAGTGCCATCTTGTCTTGCACTACACGCACACACGCGCACGCACACACACACACACACACACACACACGCACACACACACGTTTCGATAGTAATGATCTCTCGACATTGCAACTCAAACGTTGACGTAGATTTTTACAGAAATGTGCCTTTTATTTTCCGGCCGATTGTACAGTGTAATTACGCCTTATATTCTTATCAAATTGCCGTCGACTCGTGTGAGCAGGAAATATGATTCACACGTAAACGCCTCCGCTTAAGAAGTTCTGCGCGCCGAGTGTATTATTCATTTATCGGAATGAATTTTTCATGGAGTCAAGAGGGTCGGATTTATTCAGCTCTTATTGGTTTGTTCGGGTCGTCTGAAAGTGACCGTCTGTGTTGCGTTTGGCTGCGAATCCTGTCGTTTCCAACAAGGTCGTTCTATTGATGCGGAGGTCAGGAGAACGTGTGAAGAAGAGATGAGGATGCTGGGACGTTCCTCACCTCCTGTGATCCCTTCTGCAATGAGCTGATGGAGAAAAGAAAGGCGGAGGGAAAGATGATGAGACATGAGAAAAGAAAGGCGGATGGATGGATGGATTGGTAGATGGAGAAAGATGGATGGAAAGAGAGAGAAAATGAAAAGACAGGAGGAATGTACAGGAGGCTTCGATAGATGGATTGATCAAAGAATAGATGAATAGAGAGAAAGAGAGAAGATGAACGTATGGACAGAGAGACATTGTTCTCCAATGAGCTGATGGAGAAAAGAAAGGCGGAGGGAAAGATGATGAGTTAGACAGGCAGGCGGATGGATGGATGGATGGATAGAGTGAAAAAAGGGAGGGATGAATTGATATATAGAACAAGACATATTGATAAATGTATTGATCAATAGATGGATGGAAAGAGAAAGAAAATGAAAAGACTGGATGAATGTAGAGAAGGAGGCTTCGAAAGATGGATTGATCAATCAATAGATGAATAGAGAGAGAGAAAAGACGGACATATTGAAAGAGAGACATATAGATGTATTTCTTTCAGTTCTCCAGTTTCTCAAAGAAAGATGGATATAGACCAGCCGGCAAGAGATGGAGGGATGGCCAGCCAGTGAATGAGGAATAGATGGATAGAGAGAGAGAAAAAGATTAGACCTGATGAAGGGTATCTAGAAAGAGACTGAATCCATCAATGGATGGATGGAAAGAGAATGGAAAGTAAAGGGCCGGATGGATTTCCAGGAGTCCTCGATAAATGGTTTGTTTGATTTATTGATTGATCAATAAATGAATGGATGCTTATAGAGAGAGAGAGGCAGAAGAAAGAGAAAGTAGAGAGATTGGGAGAGAGGGGGGTGGTTAAGGGGGTGGGGCAGAAGAGAGAAACGGGGAAAGAGGGGGGGGGGTAGAAAGAGAAGTAGATAGAGAGTAGGAGAGAGGGAGGGATAAAGAGAGAAGGGTGGAGAGTTAGAGAGAGAGAGAAGGGTGGAGAGTTAGAGAGAGAGAGTTAGAGAGAGAGAGAGAGAGAGAGAGAGAGAGAGAGAGAGAAGGGTGAAGAGTTAAAGAGAGGCAGAGAGAGAGAGAGAGAGAGAGAGAGGAGGAGAGTTAGAGAGAGGCAGAGAGAGAGAAGGGTGGAGAGGTAAAGAGAGTGAGTTGGAGAGATAGAGAGAGAGAGAGAGAGAGAGAGAGAGAGAGAAGGTTGGAGAGTTAAAGAGAGAGAGCATGTCCAGAAAGAGACATTGATGGATTGATTAAAGTATAGACGTACGGGCAGACAGACGTGCAGTAGACGTCTTTGACTCAATATAATTGGCTGTCTGTGGCTGGGCTGGTTTCTATTGGCCGAGGAGGTTTGATGGAGGTTGTAGTGGCTGGAGTGTTTCAGGAAGTGACCGAGCTTTACAGCTTCAGTGGAGACGGAGGGATAATTGGGCAGAAGAGGATGTGGTGTGGCACCGCGTGTCTGACCATCAGGAGCTCAGCCGTGCCACCAGCTCCTTCCGGAAGCTTCTGTCAGACTCTCCTCGGACTCTCATGTTCACGGAGCCGGAGGATCTAGAGCTTTCTTTAGTGGAGGAGGACACCACTGTCTGAGGAGCGTGTGGAGATGATGACGTGATGAGGAACTCATCGTTTAACCCTCCGGTCAAGTTCCGGTCAAAGTTTAAAAATATTTTTAGAATACCATATTTATGCGAATATACACCCTATTTTTTTTTATCTATCTGTCTGTCTGTCTGTCTGTCTGTCTGTCTGTCTGTCTATCTATCTATCTATCTATCTATCTATCTCTCTCTTTCTCTTCTATATCACCTCTCTCATCTCTCTCTTTGTCTTTCACTTCCTCTATCTATCTATCCATCTATCTATCAATCTATCTCTCTATCCATCCATCTATTTTACTATCCATCCATTCATCCAACCATCTATCCATTCATCTATCCATCTATCTATCTATCTATCTATCTATCTGTCTCCCACTTTCTGTCCCTCTCTTTCTTTCTTTTTCTCTCTTTCCCTCACTCTGCTATATCTATCTATCTATCCATCCATCCATCCATCCATCCATCCATCTCTCTCTCTCTCTTCTAAATCATCTCTCTCATCTCTCACTCTCTCTTTGTCTTTCACTTCCTCTATCTATCTATCCATTTATCAATCTATCTATCTATCCATCCATCTATCTATCCATCCATTCATCCATCATCCATCCATCCATCTATCCATCCATCTATCTATCTATCTATCTATCTATCCGTCTCCCACTCTGTCTCTCTCTTTTTTTCTTTCTCTCTCTCTCTGCTATATCTATCTATCTGTCTGTCTGTCTGTCTGTCTGTCTGTCCGTCCGTCCGTCCGTCCATCCATCCATCCATCCGTCCATCCATCCATCCATCCATGTATCTGTGGAGGTGTGACATCATCACTAGTTGACTTTACACCTGAGCTGTTTAGGTAGCTACACGCTGTAGATCTGTGCGTGGCTTCTCCGTGACGTCTCCATTGAAAGCGAGGCTTTAGATGTGAAACCGCGTGGCGGTGTTTGTGTCTGGCCTCCGCGCGGCGGTGTTTGTGTCTGGCCTCCGCGCGGCGGTGTTTGTGTCTGGCCTCCGCGCGGCCAATATTCATGTGGAAAGCGTTTGCATTTGTATGAAATCAGCGGCTGATGAATGTATGTATGCGCCGGGCCGCTGATTCTCTCATTCGCCAATGGACCAGAATTTTAAATATCCTCTCGTGCCTAAACGCTCCATGATTGACAGGCCACACACTCGCTCCGCCGCCGCTGTGACACGGAATATCATTTTATTCCGTCTACCTTTCTTTTTTTTTTTCGATGTGTTTTTGTGGGGAGAGGGGATTTATTTGGAAAAAGGTAATAAACGTGTGCTACTACTCAAATGCAATTCACATGAAGTGTTGCGTATAAAAAAAAACCTAGAAAAAAAGTACATTGTTGTTGCATAGAAATTACATATGTAAACTTTATATGTACAGTATAGACAAATATATATATATATATATATATATATATATATATATATAGATCTATAGATCTATAGATACATAGATACAATACAGCGTACTGTAAAATAAGTCAAATGAACAGAATGATATTAATTTTTTTTTTTTTTGATTGAATTTCGAATCTAAACTAGAAATTGTTTTTTAATTTTTGGAATTATTGTTATTATAGTTTTAAAACTGGACAAAGTTAAAAATGTTGGGATTATTCTTATAATTATCACACACACACACACACACACACACACACACAGACCCTCTACAATACACACTGTGTGCTGAGCTTCTCTTGTCCACATCTGGAACTGATCTACACACACACACACACACACACACACACACACACACACACACGCGTAAAAATACACTCGTGCTGCAGCTATGAAGCTTGTTCCAAAAATAGTTTTCTGTTAATATCCATGTGAGTTTAACCGACTGAAATACTCTAGCATTTTGGTTCCTGGTTTTGCGTCAATGACACACACACACACACACACACACACACACACACACAAGACAGTCTAGACAGGAAACACAGACGATAAATGCACCATGGAAACTTAAATGTTCCTAAATTCCTAAAATACAAATGGTTGGACACACACACACACACACACACCCACACCCACCCACACACACACACACACACACACACACACACACAATCACACACTTACACATCATTACTCGCATCATTTTGTTTTTCACTCACGCAGACACACATTTTTCACATCTATCTATCTATCTATCTATCTATCCATCCATCCATCCGTCCATCCGTCATCCATCCATCCATCCATCCGTCATCCATCCATCCGTCATCCATCCATCCATCCATCCATCCGTCATCCATCACTCATCCATCCATTTCATCCATCATTCATTCATTATTCTTCATCCATTCATTTGTCCATCCATTCATCATTCATCCATACATTCATCATTCATCCATTCAGCATTCATCCATCCATTTCATTAATTCATCATTCATCATCCATTCATCTGTCCATCCATCATTCATTCATCCATCCATCTATTAATTCATCATGTATCGATCATTCACTCATCCATCCATTCATCATTCATCCATTCAGCATTCATCATTCATCCATCTGTCCATCCATCATTCATCCATCCATCCATATATCTATCTCCCTCTTTCTGTCTCTCACTCTTTCTCTCTTTCTTTTTTTTCTTTATTTCTTTCTTTCTGTCATTGTCTCTCTCTCTCTCTCTCTCTCTCCCTCTCTCTCTCTCTCTCTCTCTCTCTCTCTTCTATATCATCTTTCTCTCCTCCCTCCTCTTTGGTGAGATGCATCATCCGTGTGTCAGCTTTCCTCCGACTCTCCAGCAGACAGGCTTTATTAAACTGCACCTTCTGCCAAGGTTATGCTGGTGATAATCTGGGCAAAGGGAAGGAGAACCCTCACTTTCTGCCACTGCCCACCGCTCGCTGACTGAGCAGCAATTTCCAAGATTACAGATCTGGTCATGCAAAATCTCTCCATCCTGAGGAAGTTTTGTGGCGGTAAACATCTAGACGCCGCTTGAACCTGCAGTTTCAGATGAGCATCAGGAGGCTGAAGATACTGTAGCCGTCATTCTGACACACGTCACACACACGCCTACTGGAGCGTTATCACCAGTGTGCGGATGAAAGGTGACATTCCGGATCCTTCTAAAGTTTCCGCCTTGAAACCAGTTTCTCTGCTGGTTTTATCGTCTGCCTAGTGACACGTTAAGCGATTACGAGTTTGTCTTTCGAAAAACGATGTTTAATGCCAAGTTATGTTTATTTTGAGTTGTGACGAAACCATTGATCAAAGTCTCTAAATGTAAAAAACCACATTGTCTAAAATAAAAAAAATTATATATAGTCACAAATAAATGTATAATACTGCAACATACACTTTCGGTCTAGTAGAGTAGAGTAGAGTAGAGTCCAGTCCAGTCCAGTAGAGTAGAGTACTGTAGAGTAGAGTAGAGTAGAGTGCAGTAGAGTAGAGTAGAGTACAGTAGAGTAGATAAGAGTAGAGTACCGTAGAGTAGATAAGAGTAGAGTACCGTAGAGTAGATAAGAGTAGAGTACCGTAGAGTAGAGTACCGTATAGTAGATAAGAGTAGAGTAGAGTAGAGTAGAGTAGAGTACCGTAGAGTAGATAAGAGTAGAGTACCGTAGAGTAGAGTAGAGTAGAGTAGAGTACCGTAGAGTAGATAAGAGTAGAGTAGAGTAGAGTAGAGTAGAGTAGAGTACCGTAGAGTAGATAAGAGTAGAGTACCGTAGAGTAGAGTAGATAAGAGTAGAGTACCGGAAAGTAGTGTAGAGTACTGTAAAGTAGAGTAGAGTACTGTAGAGTAGAGTACTGTAGAGTAGTGTACTGTAGAGTAGAGTGGAGTGCAGTAGAGTAGAGTAGAGTGCCAATATTGTCATAGTATCACAGGGTTATAATGAAATTAGTATTGCTACTTTGTTTGGTACAAAAACAAAGATGAGATGACGGTTAAATAAACACACTGAATAACCAAAATAAACAACTACAATATATTAAAATATGGTCCAAAATATAGAAGGCAAGAAATTGTTTAAATATAACACATTATACAAGAACAAAGCACACAAAGAACTAGACGTTTGGCTTAGATTCGTTGTTTTTCAATGATTAAAATTCAATTAAATATATTTTTCACTTCATAGACGATTCATCAGTTACAATGAATTCTGCTGATGTATGCGCAATCAAGACATTTAATTGTAATTAGGCATGCATTAACTGCTGTGATTAATCTTGTTTATTGATGTTCAATTTGATTTTTTTAACCCTTTCATAACTAAACTTAAATTTGAATTTGATTCGTTGTGCTTCACCGTGTTGATTTATGTACATTTAAATAGTGAATTTAACATATTGCTGCTTACAACCTCACCGACCTCACGGTTGCCTTTAAAGAACGAGAGAGAGAGAGAGAGAGAGAGAGAGAGAGAGAGAGAGAGAGAGAGAGAGAGAGAGAGAGAGAGAGAGAGAGAGAGAGAGAGAGAGAGAGAGAGAGAGAGAGAGAGAGAGAGAGAGAGAGAGAG
>MU204353.1:2113570-2153531 GCA_017309775.1 Paedocypris sp. Pulau Singkep
CCTCTCTTAGTGTCTACTGTTCTTTTCTGCACCTTTATCTGCTTTTGATGCTTTTCTTCTCTCTCTTCTGCTCTATCCCCCACTCCATATCTTGCTCTCTCTGTGTGTCTGTCTCTCTTTTGGGTATTTTTTTTCATTCCTCCCTCCCCCTTTATCAGTTTTTCTGTGTGTTTTCTCTTTCTTCTTCTCTACATCTCTTGTTCTCTATCACCTCTCTCTCTCTCTCTCTCTACTCTGGTGTTTATTCTCACCCCCCATCTTTCTTCTGCCTTTCACTCTCTTGACCTCCCTCACTTCACCCCTCATTCCTCCCTCTCTCTCTCTCTCTCTCTCTTTCTGTTTTTTGGCATTTTTTTTACCCCCCCCAACTTGATGTTCTTCACCTCTCCCTCTATTCCTCTCTGTTATCCACACTCTTCTCCTCCTCTCTGTCTTCTCTAACTCTTAGTAGCTAGTAGATGTTGAGTAGTTCTGTCAGTCCCGCTGGTGGACGGTGGTGTGACTTTGTAGTTTTGGTCTCAATGTTGTAGTTTAACGATTTAGCAGAGTTGTTCCTGTCAGATCAGACGACGCCACCACCTAACCAGCATTTAGTTTTTTTTCTTATATTTGGTCGGCGTGTGTGTGTGTGTGTTTGCCTGATTGTGTTGTTTTAAAGAAGCAGCACATTTGTCCACGTCTGGCGAAGAGCGGCGAACGACGTCTCCATCGTCCTCGCCGCTATTACCGTGAGAGGACGTGATCAGTCAGGCTCGGCGCGCAAACAACACTTCAGCTTGTTTTCTGTCCAAATGACAACGACCTGAAATGACTTCTACGTCTGAAAGCAGCAGGATTCCCAAACAGCCGGCGATGATTTACTGGCGTAATCCGTCAGCGATTAGCCAACACGCTCTTCACAGCCGCGTGAAGAAACATCGGTACGCGTCATTTGGATTGCAAATCTGATGGAAGCGAATGGCGGGAGGAATGTCGATGTGGCCCCGCGAAGACGCCATCGAGAATGCTCACTGTTTGTGTTGTTAGAAGATAGTGATGTTGTACTTACGTGTCAGTGTGACTGTATTTTTAAGCTCTTTAACACAACGTAATTCAATCAAAGTTGTCCGTAGGATAAAAACGATTTAAAAAGATGAAACAGATGATAATATACATAAAAACAGCAGGTTGTAAACAACTACACACTTTTTAAAACTAAACACTTTTTACCCAACAAGCAACATACACAACATATTTTTTGCATTTTTTTTTTACATTTTACATAAAAATTGCATAACCATTGGGAAAACTGATAAAATAATCCTGACAGCTCTCGTTACATAGTTTCTGTGTCTGTGACAAGTAATTTCTATAACTAATGAAAAATTTGGTCCGAGTAATTTTTGTGTGTGTGTGTGTGTGTGTGTGTGTGTGTGTGTGTGTGTAGCTGCTCGTTTTAGAAAATCGTCATTTTCAATTGTCATCTTTTTTTTGTCAAATTTCCATCTGAAAACACAGATTATCTAGTATTGTCTGGAACTGTTGGAAATTTGAAGAATGTTTGGACGGTAACTACCATATAACTACCAATATCGGAGTTATAAATAAACAGTGTTACTCACTGCGTTACTTATTTTCAGTAACGAGCATTGTAAAGTAATTACAATTTTTTCCGTTACCACACCGGTACTGACAAAAATGCAGCGTTACTCTAATTGTGGTCACCAAAACGGTTTTCATACATCAACCAGTTAAGAGACAGTTTTATTCCTTTATTTTATGTACACTCCTTAAGAAGCAATATTCCTATTTAGACTTATTTGTTGGTCAGTTGTGGTCTGAGCAATACATATTAAAAGTTCTAAGCCATCTGTTGAGCTTCACTATTCACTATATGATAATATTTACAATAATATATTGTATTAAATCGGTGTCTCTCATATTATCCCACAACAATATTAAAATAGTGTAGACTAATGTACAGTGCTTTATAATTATAACTAATTATATGTAATGCCCATCTCATTAATATGACATATTTAAAATTGAGAGTTATTTGACAAATAAAGAAAATAAAATGTCACTTACGCAATAGTTACTTTCTCTGTAAATGTGTTACTCTTATAACAATATAACTCAATTACTAACTCAGTTGCTATTTGTGAGAAGTAACTAGTAACTTGCTTTTTCTAAAGGAACGTGAATCTGATGTGAATCTAATTTTAATCTAAATTCGTCTTAATCATGTGTAAATCCTAGCAATGTTTTAATATAATTTTGTCCATTTGTTCCCTTACACCTCGATAGATGTTTGTTTCCTGTAATAACAGAGTTTGTTTAATTGGATGATTATTCTAGAAACACTGGACTGCAAACCGAAACAATCACCAGAATAAAAATCCGCGACTGAGCACAACTCGCTAATTATGAGCGTTTTAATTCGACGGGTGTCGTCCTAATTAAAAGCAGTTAATTGAGTTTTCAGAAAATTGTAATTACAATGGTAAAAAGGCATTCAAAGGCGTCCGTGGCGGGGGAAAATAAAGTCACGGAGATAGTGCCGCGAGCTTAAAGGTGTATTATATCTTCACCTCACCTCATTGAATTATTTACGCCGCGGTGATTTATAACTTCCAAACTGTGAAATATATTTCCTCGTCTCCGCCGCACGACTCCTAATTTAAAGGCCCATAGTGTCTCTGTCTGTCCGTATTAGCCTCATCCATCTGTTTCATCGCATCGGGTTCCGCAAATGTTTGTGCTTCTCGAAAAATAGTCACAAACCGTATTCACGTCAACATGTTTTTTACCATTTTACGTCGCTCGTTTTTTCCAATTTTACCGGCTCAAAAACTTGCAGGGTGCTTATAATCGCCAATAATGTGCAATAGTGTGGCACTTTATATAAAAATCTATCACAAGTTTCAATATGATAACATCCGTTTGAGCATTGCACTACAACCAAATGTGTACGAATTACTTTAAACGTTCTTCTAGTGTCTATTTTCTTATCATTTACATTTTTCTATTTCTGTATCAGACACACTGACGTGTTTCGACGTTAACTTCCGTCTTCCTCAGAGGTGTCACCCGATGGAATGGTGACGTGGTTAAAAACAGCTGATTTTCCTCAAGGCGAGGGAAAAAAAAAAAATTCAAATATTCACTTAACATATAAGCGCTCAAATCTTTACATTTTGGTTCTGGAGGCAGACGTGGATATTTTTATGCAGACGTGACTATATATGTTATTGAGTTTTTATTGGCTCAATAAAAGAAATAAAGAAACATTACAAAAGGTCCCGACTCTTATCAGGGACAAAATAACACGGTAACTAACACAACAATGACAAAAGATAACACAATAACAAAATAATGACACAATGGATGAAGTGAGATTAATCGAAAAACAATTATTAATATTTGAACAGACACACTATATTGCATCCGGTAGATCGCCGTGCTAAAGGCTAACGTCTATCGCTTGAAAACGATTTTCACATTTTTTGTTTGCTTTTTTCTTCATTTTCTGCTTGCAATGTTCACGTTTTAGTTTGAAACTGTTTTTTTTTACGATAACGTGAAAAAAAAATGTTCAAGTTTCGCTTGCACTTACGATTTTTTTTTTTTGCACTCTTCAGTTTTTTTTTATTGAATTTTTAGTTTTTTTTTTTCCATTTGGATTTCTGACCCAAGTTCTACGTGATTGGCTGGTGAGAATCTTGGCCCAGAAATCTGAAAAAAGTGCGGAAAAAATCTGAAAAATCAGAAGCCAAAAATAAGTTTCAAACAACAACGGGAAGATTGCGTGCATACAAAAAAAGACAAAAATCAACTGGAATTGCAAGCAAAAATTAAAAAAAAACAAATGTGATTGTGAAGCCTTTTCAGTCGTATCTTTGAAATTACGCTTGATGATCTGACTCCATAAAAGTCAAGTACATTGTAAGTAACTGTAATTGTAGACAAATTGCTTCACTTGCTCCTCTTTTTGTAAGTCGCTTTGGATAAAAGCGTCTGCCAAATGACTGTAAAGTAAAGTAAAGTAAAGTAATTAAATGACCTAAAAATGAACAGAAATCTGTTACATTACTTTTTGCATTACCTTTTAAAAATGTTTCACTTTTACTATTTAGATTACAGTAATGCGTTACTTAGTAATGCGTTACACTCAGCACTGCTTACACCAGATGAAGAAGATACAATGTTTCCTCACGAGCAGCGAGAAAAGCGACCAATCGTACGGCTTCGGCCGCGTAGCTTCTCGCCATGGCGATCGGCCATCGGGTGAATGATTTATTTACGGCGGTATGTATAGCGCTGGCCTCAGATCAGATTCAGACATGCATTTTTTATATTTAGCCAAAGAACTGCCCGGCAACTCATTCACAGAGCCGGACACTGGGGAGCCGGGCGCCATTACACGCCTCTTTTCTTTATGAGTGATATATTTACTTTTCAATCCGGACGGATCGAGATAATGAATAAGTAAAGAAATAAACCGGAAGGATGGTTCTTGTTTACTCCCGCAGAAGTGCTCTGAGATCTGGAGAGAACGCAGAGGAACTGGCCAGTAAATTGTCAGGAAAATGTCTTCTCGGCGGAGATCATGATTCTCTCGTTTTTTTGATATTTGCGTCTAAATCGCTAGCAGACTCGTCTAGTTTGTCAGTTTTACGCGTCGGTCCATCCATCCATCCATCCATACAAATGTTTCTTTCTGACTGAGTCTGTTCTTTTTATTACTCCATCTTTTACTCAATTCTATCTATTCACTCAATTGCTCATCTATCTGTCCTACCATCCGTGGGAATTAGATTAGACTTGATTTCCGTGTTTAACAGCAGCAGGCAAAAATGTAAACCATACCACAAATACTGTAAATACCCAAAAATTGTCCAGCAGTAAAATTAAACGACAACATTGAAGAAAGAAATGCCTATTGCGTACGGTAGATTCGTGCTAACGGCTAGCGCCTGAAAACGAGTCAATTTTTGCGCAAAAATGTCGGAATCAAACACAATAAAATCGATCTGTCTGCTGAACTAAACAATTCTGTTCTGATATTTACGCTTAACAAAAACTCTGCTCAGCAATGGTCTGCCGTGCAAAGGCTCATGGGAGCCGCTAAGGGTTATGGGAGATGGAGTTTTTATAACCAAAATAGATCTTTTTAAACTATAAAATGACACTGAAGTTAGGTATGTTTAAAAAAAAAAAAAAGAAAAAAAAAACTGTATTTTAAAGAGAAAATTAACCTAATTTAGCCAGAATGAAAAAACAAATATATTTGAAAAAAACAAGATGAAAAAAAGAATAAATTTTTTTGGAATTTTTGTTTTTTTCCTGAAAAATCAGGGGGGAGGAGGTTAATTTTCACTTAGCTTAGCCTAGCTTAGCACAAACAGCTACAAACAAATCCAATGTGTAATCGCAGAAACAGTCGAAAATGAAGAACACGAGCAAGAAAAAAAAGTAAAAAAAAAAAAAAAAATCCAAGTTAGCGACTTTGTGTTGGTCTCAAACTAAGAAAAGCTCTATATAAATATATCTTGAACTTATATTTGCGTAAATATGATATATAAATGAACTTCAAACTGCAGTTTGTAAATCAAAGAAGGCTGAAGCTGCATTGCAGAAAATATTTCCTTTTTTCTTTGGCTGGTCTGACATATAGTATATTTTACAAATAGTTATTTGGTCCTAAACAATGTTGCCAGATCCACGTCTTGTTCTTTATTGAGCTTCCATACAAGCATACATGTTTCTGCTCTCTGAGTCGTGCCATTCGTCTTTATTCCATCTTCTGTGGACGTCTGCTGCTTTTCATTTGCATGGATCTTACGCACAATCAATAACACACTGGCTGGAAGATCTTCACAGGCCTGCAGTCCGTATCTCGCTCTGCCAACCGGGCGGATTAGAACACGTGGCCTCACATCACACAGACTCTCCATCTTTTAAAGCTTCCGCCACCAGATCATGTACAGCCTCGTACGGAAGAAAGCAAGTGTGTGGCGCCGACTAAAGTAGTGATTTGTTGGGAATCCCTAGTGTTTGGACTGGGCTAGTCATGTGATCACGATCCACTTGTAAATGTAAAAATCTCATCGTGGGGACAGATAAAGGATTTCTGCTTCTTCTTCTTCTGCTCTCTAGTTCCTCCTTTCATCATATTCAGCGTAAATGTGTTATCGAGGCGCGAGACATTGTGCTGTGCAGATCTACTGTATGTTTCCAGGAACGAGGTAGTTCTATTCAAGAAATGCCAAGATCATGTAGTTCTATTCAAGAAATGCCTAGATCATGCGAGTCTGTGAAGGTTACGGAAATAAAGTCCTGACCACAAGAACTCGACTTTTTGTTATTCAAGTAAAACGATATAAAATGAGACAAGTTAGGTTTGTTAAATGAAGAAAAAATAGTATTTTTAAGAGAATATTAATGTAAATTGACTTTCATGAATGTCATGGTGGCCTTCTACTAGTGCAGTGGTCCCCAACCTTTTTGGCGTCGCGGACTGGTCATTTTTAATGTAGTATTTAACATATATTATTATTATTATTATTATTATTATTATTATTATTATTATTATTATTATTATTATTATTATTATGTATTTATATTTAAACATGAAGTCATAATAATAATAAAAAAACAGTTATACCAAAATACGAATATTAAGTGATTTAACATGGTACTTACTTGATATTTGAAATTTCTTTTTATATCAACAAAAAAAAAAAATATCTATATCCACTTTTTAGTTTTAGTTTAAAATCTCAGACACCTTCTGAGTCTGTTTCCTCATTTATGCTTTGTGGTTGTATAGTTTTGGAAAGTTATACAGCTTGGAAACGTTTTTTTTTTTTTACATTTTTAAAATCATTCAGTTCGCATCTTCTAATGTTTATTGTAAATGAAAATAATTAAGAACAAAGATGCAGCCTTTTTAAAGTGTGTTTCAAATGTGAATAATTTCCGTTGTTCTTTATTTTTTTCAATAAATGTCTTTATTGTCTTTATTTATTGAAACGGACCGGAGATTGGGCACCATGGTACTAGATGGTGGCACTTTACTGTTACAACTATCCATCGACCAATGATGACGACTTTAGACGTCCGGTTAAAACAATACAGAACGTAAAATAAATCACCGGTTATTTGCGTAACTCAACACTAGGTTTTTTTCAGCCAACATGAAACGTAGACCTTGAATTTATATATATATATACACCAATGCCAGACGCGCAGAAGCCATTCTAGGAGAATACCAGCTCATTTTATATTTTGGAAGCAATACACTAGAAACTAACCTGTGCTTTTGTTGTTGTTTATTGTTTATTTAATGTGCGTGAGGATTTAAACAACAGTGTTTTACACTTCTGGACTCTCATTCTTCTCTGCCCGCGGTAAGATCAAGACGCGCTTGTTTCGTAAAGCGAATTTTTTTTCGCAACTCGGAACGAAATTTTTGTGGAGATGCATTTCGTTTTCTCAGGTTTTTCGTTAGTAAGGACATTCGTAAGTCGCGCTACCACTGTATTGTACCACAAATTTTTCGAAAATTTCTAAAAATTTTTGGGTTTGTTTTAAAATAAAGGACAGTGAAATTCACCATATTTCGTTCTCTCAACATCAGAAATAAATACGTTTTTTCAATATCAAGTCTCCACGTCTCAGGACTCTCTTGGTTCACCCACCTCCTGTTTGTTGGCCAGATTCCGGAGCGTGTGTCATTCCGCCGGTCCGGAGTGACGTTCCCAGTCGTGCGCTTTATTTGCACCTTGTCCCTGCTTGATCTTGAAAGCGCTGCAGCTCACGGAAGATTAATCCTCCTGGCTGCCGAGCTATCAAAGCAGGAATGCTAAGCCCGGTGATAAACACCGTGAATTATTAGGCTCCGAGGAAAGGAAACATCACCTACAGTGCTGTAGTGATTCACTGGCGGAGGAGCGTAGTTGTGTTAGAGAGCGTGTTCTGGTCCGACCGCCCGTCAAGTTACAAGACGTTTGATTAATGCGGCAAAACCCATTTATGTGCGGCGGCGCCCCAACTTACGAAATTAATCCGTGCCGAGAGTCGTTTCATTTGGTGAAGATGTTGTTAGCTGAGCTGCGTTCTAATTCCTGCCATGACTTCATAAATTCAGACCAAAGCAAACTAGAAACGATGAAATATTGGTGAAACATTTAATAAAAACTTGCCACGTAGCGGTGGCTTAGTTGAACGGTTGCCGCCATCTTGAAATGACGTTGGGCAAATCCCTGAGATTTCTGAAAGATGGCGAGAAGGATGATCAAAAGACGTTACTGTTCTCACGAGATTACAGAAATCTCAGGACATCGCACATTGTCATTTCAAGATGGCGGCTCTATGGGGGAGGAAATAAAACATCTCCATTCTGGGAGTTTTTGATGTTTTTATGACGTTCAACAAAAACGAACAACTCATCTCCACGCACGCTAGCGGTAAGAAAAAGAAGTGCTCCGTTTGTAAGGCGAACATATTTCGGAACTCGGGACGACATTTTCGCGGCGACGGATTTTGTTACTCGTCGTCTTGGACATTCAAAAGTTGTCTGCGTAAAATGAGAATCACAATTTTGTTGTTTCACGATTAAAGATCACGATTCTTTCGCGATTGTGGATATTTTTTTTATTTAATCATATAAATGCTGGATTAAGATCGCAAAGGGGATAAAATTGAGATCACAATTTATTTAACGAATCAGGACACATCGGGTTACAACCATTTTGCCCCACTAAAGTGGCACAATTTTGCATTTCGAGGTGATTTGGACTTCCAATAAAGCGACTTCTCCTTTTAACGGACTAGGGCATTTAATAAGTAGATTGCGAACCGAAAATATGTTGTATATGTATATTCTTATTCCAGACCAATGCAAAGTCACTAGCCGCTATATAAATATATATGTAAAAATAAAATATACATGTTATATACATAAATAGCTGGTAGATCACTTTAACTAGGCCATTTAATAGGTAGATTGCGAACCGAAAATATGTTGTATGTGTATATTCTTAGTTCCAGACCAACACAAAGTCGCTAAGACCAATGTACATTTATAAAATACACGTTATATACGTAAATAGCCGGTAGATCACTTTGACTCGGGCATTTAATAAGTAGATCACGAACCCGAAAATGTGTTGGCACGCCTTGCGAAGATCACGTGGAGGTCAAAACTCCAGCATCTGTTGACATGAAACCGAGCTTTTAATCTAAGCATGAAAGTGTTCACATCTAACGGCAATCAAACAGCGTTTTGACGTCTGAGTGTTGATCAGGCGCAAACGTGTCATAGTTCCATCGCTTACAAGTCCTAGCCATTGATCGAACAACCAAATGTGAAGTCGCTTATTGACACTTCCATCATTTTCTTCACGCGTTATTGGAATATTGACATCGTGGCTGCGCAGTTTCGTCTGGTTTGGTGTGGCCGGGCTGAAGGAAACGTGAGATTTAAGATATTTAGACAGCTGGGTTTGGAAACGGCGAGAGCGCCATAAATCTAAGGTTTCCGTCTCCGGAATTCCACGGTAATTGCTGGGAAACAGCGCTTGTATGGGCTCCTAGCCGTGGTGACCTTCGGCGACTTGACAAACACGTTTAATGTGCGTTTGATTATGCGACTGTAAGTAGCTCCGAGAAGATGCACAGATGCGGATGGGCTACGTGGACCAGCGGCAAATGAAAACAACCTTGCCGTTGCCTTTCAGATCCAGCACTGATTATTCAGACTCTCAAGGTGGATGAAGTGAAAGCTCCACGACGCACTCAGATTCCTCCACACGGCCTTGCTGCGTAAAATAAAAACGCTGTGGGCCAACACGGTGCGCACAGTACAGACTCGCACTCAACAAACAACAACTATTGCTGGTAAAACGCTTGGTTATAGATATATCAGGGCTGTCAAAGTTAACGCGTTAACTCGTGCGATTAATTAAATGTTTAAACGCGTCAATTTTTATTAACGCCATTATTCCCACTTCTGTTTTTTCCAGTATTTTCGATTTTCCCGTATCTCGTTTTGCCATATTATGTGGACGGTATTTTGCAAAGCTGAAGTCACGGCACACTTATAGAAAGAACAACGTGCAATGCTATTATTCACAGTCTCTCAAACGACTCTCAAATAAATTTCAGCTTTGTTTTGTTGCTTGAATGTGTGATCGGTGGTTTGCTGCTTTTGATATGAATATGTGATCGCCGTTTTGTTCCTTTAGTTAAAAATGTCTGATCAGTTTTCAGCTAGACCAATTATCAGTGCCATACTTTTGCCATACAAATATACAAGTGTTCACTTTACTGTGTGTATGTGCACTTCACTCGATGGGTTAAATGCAGAGCACCAATTTTGATGTGGACCCTAGTGGCCATATTGACAATCACACTCACTCACTCACTCACTCACATATCTATGTTCACTTTTCCTCAATAAAATGCACTTTTTTTTTTATTATGACCGGCTCGTTGATTGTTTTTTGTTTTTTGTTTTTTGTCAAAAACGGTATATTACAGTATTTAAACAAGTGTTTTATTTTGTGTTGAGTTTACATTAATTTATATTTCACACTTCAAAATTTAATATTACAATATTCTATACTTATTCCTATTACTGATAATTGTTAGGTAATTAATAATTAATTGTTAATTATCAATAATACATAATACTAATTTGTGATTAATTGTGATTAATCGCGATTAATTTGGTTGGAGAAGTGCGATTAACTAGTTAATAAATGAATCGTTTGATATATATTTATACGTATATATATATATATATATTAGGGGTGTGACGAGATCCGATGCTTCTCGCCAGATGCGATTGAATCTCGTGATATCGCGCGAATTTGGCGCCATCTTTGCTACAGTGTGTGGAATCAAAATATTTGAAAGGTTTTGTGCCCGACCCGTCTCGTCCCGTGGGTCGTTCCACCCATAATATACATATATATATGCGGTATATACACCGAGCATATATATTTATGGGCTCCTAGCTGTATACATACAGAGAATCATTTTTACTTGGTTTTCACTCTGTTTTATCCCCTTACTCGCAAGCCTGCTCAAGTTTGCAAACTTTTTTTCTCGCCATTTTTACGTCTTTTTTACGTCTCGCCGACGTAATGTGCGCGCCAGATCTTGGGAATGCTGTCCCTCACTAAACCGTTGGGCAAACGTACACACTCGGGCCGTGTCCGACAGAATAATCATGTGGTCCACTGGGACTCCGGTTCTTGACTTGTCTGTGCTCCCAAATCTCTTTCAAGGACACCGAGCAATTCATCATTGTCTGCTGCGATGCGGGAGAATCTCCCTTCTCGAGCAGACCTGACACCATCACATCTGACGTCCTCCAAGTCGCTTTCTCCATCGCGCCCGACTGTCAGAGCTCATTTCGCTCAGATTGGCGATGGGCAGACAAGTTTTTACAGATTCTCGCTCTGCCTCTTACCGGCGTGACAAACAGTGCCACGTGAAAGACGGGTATTACGCTGATTGCCAAAAGACACAGGGTCCGGTAGAGGCGTCTGTCACACGTTTACTAGATAACACGCAGAAAAGTGACCTTGAATTGGGTTAGGGTCATGGTTGGGGTCGGGAGAGATAACGCCAATCACTGCATCTCTAAATTCTCTCTAAATTCTCTCTAAATTCTCTCTAAATTCATCTCTAAATTCTCTCTAAATTCTCTCTAAATTTGCTCTAAATTCATCTCTAAATTCATCTCTAAATTCTCTCTAAATTCTCTCTAAATTCATCTCTAAATTCTCTCTAAATTCATCCCTAAATTCTCTCTAAATTCATCTCTAAATTCTCTCTAAATTCGTCTCTAAATTCATCTCTAAATTCATCTCTAAATTCTCCCTAAACACATTTTTAAATCAGCAGAATGTTAAAAGTCGACTTTTTCCTCGCCAATCCACTCCGTGACACAAGGTGTCGATGAGCAACTTTACACACGTGACACTCAGGAAAAGTGACTTTGCGTCTCACTTGCATAAAACTTTGGTATTTCAAGTGGCGTCTGCTCAACTATCCTTCAGCCAATGATGACGACTTTAGACGTTTGTCTAAATTATTTGCGTAATCCATCGCTAGAATTTTTTTAATCAACATGAAACCTAGGTCTTGAATATATATATATTTATATATATATATATATATATATATATATATATATATATATATATATATATATATATATGTATTATACTAAGTATAATAACTGGTAACCCGACTTACGAATGTCCTAGAAGTCCCAATTTTGGATACACAAATTCCGAATTGCGATTTTGCGATTGCGATATTGCGAAACGAAATTGCGATTCGAAATATTTTGGCTATTCCAAAGGATCGCGTCGTTTTCTCACCGCTAGCATGCGTGGAGATGAGAGTCCAGAAAAAACAACAAAAACGCTAGTTAGTTTTGGAGACCTTGCTTCCAAAATATAAAAAATAAAACCTTGTAAACGGTGATGGATCATCAACCATGAGACAATGATTGTAGATTGACTGCTTTTTTTCGAACTAGCACCGTAATTCATATTTGTATAGTTGTCGGGGTGGAAATCAACACCGCTTTAAACCACCACGTTTTCCCACAACTTGCTCAGCGACCTTCCGAGCCTCTGTTCGGCAGACCGAGCCAATCCCGGCGAGAAGATGGGACAGCGGAATGAAACCGTAAATTCCCAGCGGATGTGACACGCCGGTGCTGGGTAGCAGGAGAAATGTTTCTTTTAACAACAAATAAAAAATGGAACAAGGAAACTGTGAGATCCGGTGACAGGTCGCAAAAAGCAGCCTATTTTTTCCTTGATGAAAGGGGCCGGTGGCTCAATAGGAGCCTCAGATGAGAGGACACCACTCTCACATCCTTTCCGCTCTGTTGCCTACAAAAACTGAGAAAATGTCTCGGGTGGAGTTGAGAAATCCCAGAAACCGTCACCTCGTCCTTTGACCCGAACCCTCTCGCTCTCAGAAACAGACTTTCATTGGTCAGTGAACACCTAATTAGCATTAATGCCTCAGTGAATTGATCGCAACTGTAACTGGTTTCGTTTTACTCACGTTTGGAACTTTTAAGATCTTAAGCGTTTGATTTTTATCGTCTCCAAATTAGCACAACAACAGAATGGAGTTGACGTTCCCGTGTTGTCTCCTTTGGCTTGAGTTTGTGTCTCGTTCTGTTGTTTTTCTTTTATTCTTCATTAACTTGATGTGTTTCCACATTGTCTTGAACTCATTTTCCGACCAGCTTGTGAAAAACAGGCCCTGTAATGAAAAGCTGTGCCCGCTCTCTTTATTACCATCTTCTCTTGCTTATTTACAAGACAGGTTTTGATTTTTTTTGCATAACAATGTGGTCGATTGTGATTAATCCCAGTCATTGATGCAATTTACCACAGGTAGTTTGTAATCACAACTCACGAGGAACATGAGGTGTTTGAAATCGAGGAGCAACTAAATTTGGATCATTTGTGTAATTATGTGTTATACCCTCCATTACGCCACTTTATTTGGGACCTCTCCACTTCCTTGTTCAAGCACATTTCTAATCTGCCAATCACTGGTAAGCGGATTGAGTCATGTAGACAAGGCCGAGACTATTTGCAGATCAGACCAGCGTCAGAACGGAGAAGAAAGCTGATTTAATAGAGACTTTGAACGTGTCGGTTTGTTGGTGTCAGACAGGCTTTCGGAAACTGAAAGGTCAGATGTCAGACCTACAGACCAACAGAATCTCGACCAACAGAATCTCAAATAACCACTCGCTATAATCAAGATCAGTAGAACAGCATCTCTGAAAGCTCAACACGTCAAACCTTTAGATGGATGTCATACGGCAGCAGAAGTCCACACTGGGTGCCTCCCCTGTCAGATGAGAACCGTAAACTGAGCTACTTCTCACACAGACTAAACTTTACTTAACTTTACATTACAGTCATTTATCAGACGCTTTTGTCCAAAGCGACTTACCCAGTAAGTACAATTTTTACAAATCCACAACTTCCTGCTTTCTCAGGGAACCCATGATCCAGCACCGGATCAAACATCAAACGCTCTACTGACTGATGTTGCTATTTTGTTCAACTAAATTGTACAAAAGAAGTTTTGAGAAACGTTGCCTGGTCTGACGAGTCTTGATTTCTGTTGTGGCATTCAGACGATATAGTTGTCCTATACCCTGGTAGGGGACATGGGGGGGGGGGGTAGAGGGACCTATCGGGTAGGGCACATGGATTTGTGTCTGAGAGGTTGGAAGTTTCAATCCCTCTACGGCTGTCTCTGCAATTGAGTGTCTTTGGGCAAGATACTGAATCCCAAATGCACAAACCTGAGATTCCCAGTATGTTTATTCAACGCATCTTAAGACCAGAAATGGAAGAAAAGAAGGTGCTGCCTATCATGTCCAGACCGTGTGTAGCATCTATAATGCATTAGCACGCAGCCAATCACAATCGTTTGTTTAAGCGTCAAGGCCATTCGTACAAGCCACTGTCATCCTGTTGGTGAAGTTCAGCAGTTCTGGAGGTGAAGGATGGGGCAAGCCGCTCTTATCTCGGTGCCTCGGAGAGCAGAGAGCGAGGATCCAGACTGCATCAGCTCTCCCCCGCAGCTGCTGGACCCTCTTTGGCTTCCCGAGCAATTGAATAATTTAAGGCAATTAACACTGGCAGGGGTGAGAGCCAGCGGCGTCCATCTTTCTCTGAATCTGCCGCTGTGTGTGTCACAGGGGATTCTTTGTTGCTTCGGCTCGTGCAGCTGGGATGGAGTGAGCAAACACCGCACCGCATCACTGGATGCTTTTTAGCTCCTCCCCTTTCGCAATCAGCTGCCGTGCCTCAATTGGTGGCCAACGCTGGTTGGGCGAGAAATGGAATACATCTTGATAATTTATTCTCTGTTTTTATTTTCTTTTGTTGCTTGTTCTCCTACTAATGGATCATTTGTAAGTCTGGAATGAATTAAAAAAATGATCTTGGTTCATCAATCCTCGGGACTGGGATTATCAATCCACATATACTTTTTTTTTTTAATTCCAATGTCGTTGTGTTTAAGGTGACCCACGCCTAATTTCTCTGAATATTCATGAACAGTTATGAATATAATATAACAACTAGTTCATGTGGAGGAGAGCTGATGTTTATTTTGTTTATTTATTTATTTTACTTTTAGATTACTTTGAATCTGACTCAAAATGGCTGTTTTTAAACCGGGTTAGTGTTTTTGCTACATGTTAAAAGCCACTTTCTTAGGGACCGCCGACAAAGTGCATGTGTCTTTCATCTTTTGTGCTTGTTTTAGTGATTTTAAGTGGGAAAAGTCAAACTGCTGACAAAATTTGAATGAATGAATAGATGGATGACTGAAAAATGAATGAAGGAAAATCCCTTTTTTTGTTTGTTTATTTATTTATTTTTATTTCATGGATCATGTATTCATAAAAAGAGATATTCATTGGAAATATGTTAATATTAAAATATGAACTGCTATGAATATTATAGACAATCTCTCTAACAACTAGTTCATGTGGAGGAGAGCTGATGTTTATTTTGTTTATTTATTTATTTGACTGGTTTCCTGGTTTACATTCCAGAATGAATAAATGACTAAATAAAGGATTACATCATTTACCGACCTTATTAACATGTCAAAGTAAATATTAGATGGATGCAAGCGTGAAAAGTCAAACTTTACTAGTTGGTATATCCACACTAATCATCCCAGTCAAACCGATCCCCGGCACCGACGCTCCCTAGTGTGTCCGCAGATGTCTGGCCAATCCAAATAGGGGTTTCCTCCTTCGCCTAATGAGAATTAGTGAGAGTAGAGGACACACTAAGGGGAAAGAGTGTTGACTTGGCTGCCAAAGGGAAGGTCGGAGTTAATGTAAAATGTCTTGACACCAAAACTAGTGCTAAAGACTTTCCAGAATAATGGTTCATACTTGTGTACGAGAAAGACTTTACTTCTATGACTTTTTATCCCATTATTTTATCCCCCACACTCCTTTTCGGTTATATTATAACTATTATATTTTCGGTATTATTATATTTTCTATTTTTTTTATTTTTATCTATTATATTTTCGGTATTATTATAACTCTGTGAGTAAATGTATGACAGTATGGAAAACATTTTTGTTTATGCTGTGCAATCTGGTTTAATTTGCCCATGTGTCGGTTTTACACGTTAGTAACTATGATCGGTCATGTTGATAGCTAGTATTGTTATTAATTATTCATGTTAATAATTGTTAATAATCAAAAACTCCGTCCAAACATTTGATTGCAAAGTTTAAATTTCCCTTATCAAACATGTTGAAAGAACTAAGTGAAGGCGAGACTTTGATAAGTCCCTTGTGCAATTTCGATAATTTCGTAAATTTCGGTGATTCCGAAAATTTCGATGATTTCGAAAAAATTACGAGCGGAAAGTTCTTTATACTTTAATATTTTGAAAGCTTCGCATTTCGCCCAGACCAATGACCATCTTACACGCCATCAGCCAATGTGATTTGTCTGGACCAATCACTATCTCACAAGTCATTGTGCCGCCTTACAGCCAATCAAGTAGAGTGATGTCATCCTTAGTCATGGGATGATTTTCCACCCAAGCCAATTTGTACCTACAACGCCATTGTTTCTTCAGAACAAAGTTTAATTTGTTCCCAAGAAACGTCGTCATGAACAACTACGGAATGACAAATCAGCGCCTGAACGCCATTAGAAAAACGTCTTTTGCAAAACGCTCACCTGAATAACACTTTGCCGCTTACTAGTAAGAAAGAAAAACATGGCTTTTCAACCAACCCTCTCGATTTAATTTCGGTAATTCTATCCACTTTGACCCGTCCTCCAATTCAATTTCCTCATTGCACGTAAGTCCAGGTCCAGCTAACAAGATCCACATGATGTCAATCTCGTGGAAAGACGAAGCCCCTTTGAAAAGCCAGTTATGAATATTCCAGACAATCTCTCTAACTAGGCGTGCCAGCGGAGGAGAGCTGATAATTAGACTTTGATTAAGACCAGACAGAGGCTTGAATGGAGATGACGGGCTTTGTGAACGAGCGTCTCGGATGGTGGAATGAGATGAGCTCTTTCTGGCTGGGCTCCTGTGAAGACCAAACATCATCTCTTCTCCCAGCAGATGGTTGGAATCATCACTCCGTGCGGATGCTGTTTGCAGACTCTCAAGGCCACGATTCCCGGCCCGCTGTGTTTACTGAAACTGTCGGCACGTTCTGCACATAAACACTTGCACGTTCGGATGTTCTACGCAATAGCACAACATGGCCAGTTCGCAGCCACGTCGTTCTCTTTTCGGTTTAGTTGATGGTTTAAAGCTGTTTAATGCCAAGTAAATCCAAACTTCCCAAGAAAAATTTAATATTTTTAATACAATGACATTGTATTCAAATCAAATACAGAGGGTTGGGAACTTGTGGCTCACGGGCCTGATGATTTGTGCAAATGTAGAAATGAAAATAAATTCCAAAATATTTAATGGCTGATAAAAGTAAATTATTTTTATTTTTTATTTTTTTGGCAAAAAGAGTCTTAATCAAAAGCATCTGATGTTGAATAATCTCCTTTGGGCTGTAGTCGAGCTAAAACTAAAATCTAGATCTTTCTCTATTGACCAGGGTTTAATCGATGGTTTAAAGCTGTTTATCGCCATAACCAACAATATGCTGTGAGCTCTCGTCGCGATGAGGATTCAACCATCTAGAAGCGGAGAGAGTTCGACCAATGGACGTCAGAATCACACGGCTAAACAAAGCTCGAATAAAGAACACTACAGCCACAAAGTGGATTAAACCAAAGTCCATTAAAGGTTAAATGGAAAGCACAAGACTAGACCAGAAACCAGACTAAATCACTTAGCGTCCCCACACCATTACAGTCGCGTCTCCAGCAGCCAAAATAATGCTTTTTTTTTTTTTTTTTTTATCTCTAATTCAGGCACAAAATAAAAACTCAAAAATAATAATTTCTAACTAAAAACACAAAATAACTAAAAAGTAACAAAAAATAGAAAACTACACAGTAAATGTTACTCAAGTAGACGAGCCACAACTTAAAAATCATAAACCGATGATAAAAAATAATTTAATAAAACGTACTCTCAGATTTTTCGAATACTACTCTTTTGTTAATAGTATTTTTACAAGACAAAGACCAAAAAAACTGAAAACAAATGTGGGAAAAGGGGCAAAAAATGACAAGCAATCTGTTTTGCCATGTGACCTAACGGCTAAACACTTGTTTTAAAATGCTTCTTTATCTTCTTTTATCAGACCTATCTTGACTCGTATCATTTCGATATCGTTTTACTTGTATAATAGATAAAAAGGTGATTCTAGTGATCGGAACTTCATCTCCCAGAATTCTCAGCCAATCCCAAGAGCCTTTTTTTGAGCTATTTGTTTACCAGACGCTGTGTGAAGACGATCATAGCGAAGGATTGATTTGCCAGACCGAGCGTTTTGATTGTGTTTGTTCCCTGGTATCAACTTCTTGTCTGTGTTCTTCGTTTTTGTTCCATCTAAACGCTTTTAGACTTTGTTTCTAGCCGTTAGCTGTTAGCCGTTAGCTGTTAGCCGTTAGCTGTTGGCCGTTAGCTGTTAGCCGAACTCGAAGCCGTGTCGAATGTTTTTTCATCTGTTGTCCAATATTATTGAATGTATTTAGTTTATTTTTTTGTTCTAACAGGTTTTTTAGCCCCTGCTAAGTGTCGCTTTATAGCTAATGTTACTTTATTTCTGTTATTGAGCGAATTAATTGTTATTCTGCCTCCATAACCAGTATTTAAAGAAGCATCACTGCTTAAAGACGACGTGTTTTCATTTTTTTGGGATTGCTCCTGACATGAAAAGTGAACAAATGAGCGCTTATAATTGCCGATTTCAAATATGCGCGTAATATATTTGATGCGTAATATAAAAAAAAAACGTGTGGTAATATTCGCCTAATAATACGCTTGACGTGAAATTCAGCTTTCACATTCAAATATCACATTTTTGGTGTCTTTGGAGTCTCAACTCCAGGTTTGGCCGAGTCGTGTGTTTGTTCCGAGTCTGATGCTTCGTCACAAACAAGGCTTAGATAAATTAAACTCATTCCAGTGACCAGGAAGTAATTACATTATCCAGTTATGTTGTTTTCCTCCACGTAAACGGACTTGACTTGACCAGTGTGTGTGACGCTTGTCCTGCGCTTGATTTAATCCCTGGTTTAAGCTGTTTTTCAGGCGTATGGTGGTGTTCTTCTACTGAGCGGGTCAGGACCACCGAGTTCTGGAGAAGGACAAACGCGTGTGGTCATCACGACTCTCATCACTCACTGGTCGGAGTGGAACAGTTTTTTTTATACAATGACGTGGTTGTCTATTGAAAATCGAGGGTTGGGAATATGCGGCTCGCGGGCCAGATGGTTTGCGTAACTGTAGAAATGAACATCCATTCCAAAATATTTAGCGGCTTTGATCAAAATGCAATTTAAAGTATTTGATTTTATTTTGCCAAAACGAGTCTTAATCGAAAGCCTCTGGTGTTGAATAAAGTCCTTTGAGCTCTAGTCGAGATGATGATAAAACCATCTAGATCCTTCTCTATAGACTAGGGTTTAATCGGTGGTTTAAAGCCGTTTATTGCCATAACCAACCACACGCTGTGACGTTCAAGGTGCAATACGCTGTGACATTGGAGCAAAAAACCAGTAAATCAAAAACTTCCCAAAAAAAAAAAGTGTTTATCCTACAATGACGTGGTTGTTTATTGAAAAGTGAGGGTTGGGAACATGTGGCTCGTGGGCCAGATGATTTATGTAACTGTAGAAATGAAAATAAATTCCAAAATATTCAATGGCTTTAATGAAAATGCACTTCAAAGTATTCATTTTTTTTTCTATAATTAGTTTTTTTTCTAAATATCTTTTTTTTTTTGCCAAAAAAAAAAGTCCTAATCGAAATCATCTGATGTTGAATTGGAGCTCTAGTCGAGATGAGGATAAAACCATCTACATCCTTCTCTATTGACCAGGGTTTAATCAATGGTTTAAAGCCGTTTATTGCCATAACCAACAATACGCTGTGACAAAAAACCAGTAAATCAAAACATGGGTGAGGACCAGCGAGCTCTCGAGAAGGGCAAACGCGTGTGGTCATCACGAGGCGATGGACTGTGAGAGTGACTTGCCATCTCCAGAAGAACAGCTGGTTATTTGTTAGGTGTAATAAAATAAAGCGTTAACCAGCATCAGCGAACGAGCAACTCAAACCCCATTTGGTAAATCACCAACATCCTTTTCGTTTATTGCCGCCGGAGCACTTACGTCTGATCGAATGTTAGATAAAGCACATCAGCTCGGACGGTTATTGTGATGGTAATATTTTTATTTTGCCGTTTATCTGCGCATAAAGGCGGCGAAGATTTGTGCGATTTATGCGACACACACACACACTTTTCCAACACGTACTCGAGCATCACATTTACAAATCAGATTTATTATGGCGAGTTTTAAAAAATGGACATTATGCCAGTATGTGGCTTTTATGCTCAACAGTAATAACATGTTTTATGTCTGTAACACCTTGTGCGGAAAGGTGAAACAATTTTGCCGACTGGATCGATGCGTGAGACTCAAGTCTTTTCTTCTTTTTTAAAATATTGTAAAACCTCTAATAGAACGGAATGTGTAATTTTCAACTCTTCCGTGAGGGGGCGGCGCTCTATTAGAGGGGGCGTTCTATTAGAGGGGGGCGGGATCGTTTTTAACACGTAGGTGACAATATGATACAATGATGACTTGTCTCGCACTGAATCTGTTCGATCACACTGTTCATTAATGGTGACTTTTTCTTTTCCATCAAACATTTGAGATAAAGGACGAACATTATGTGAAATTCTTTGCTGGACGGACTGTCTGTTTATGAATTTTGGACCAAACAATAAACCTGAATTGAAATCGAATAGAACTGAAATGCTAACTCTGATTATATTTTGCACTAACTCGAGTCATTTTTCAAAGTAGACATTATGGTTTGACACCGAACTTCTCTACGTCAAGTGATATTTTCTTATTTAAAGAACACAATGTTTCTCACTTTAAAAAACTAGCTACTTTTTCATACTAAAGTAATAATAATAATAATAATAATGAGTATTTGTAAGGCGCTTTTCACAGTTTTAACTGTCTCATCAAACTCTCAAAAGTGTGAGATGAGAACAACAAATGAGATGCAGAAACAAATCTTCAATCTGTCTTACCAAGTCAAATTGGCAGATCATTTTACTTGATTTCATTTTTTGTTTATTATTTTCTCACTTTTTCACGTGGATGTTTTTGCAGTGTAGTTTAGCTCTCGGAGACTCTCTGAGTTGAAGGCCCGGTTGGGCTCGTTCTCTTTGGCTTGTGAGTGTTGGTTTTGCCCACCATCAGCACTGGTCTATCGTCTCTAAGGAAACTCTTCCTGCTGGTTCTTGGCATGACACGTGAGCTGTTCTCTGACAGACACTGAATGGGGATGAAGGTTTTCGAGACCGCAGTCAACTAGAGAACTGGTTCTGTTTTAACGATTTGGACTGTTTCGGTTCATTTGGTCGTGACCAAGGGCAATAAACGATACTGGCATTTTTCTGGCATTTTGCCACACTTTTTGCTCTCATCCCAACCAGAACAAAAAGCAGTCGCGAAGTTTAGCCAGAAGTGTCATTGTAGTATTTCCTAAACTGCATTCCGATTGGTCAGAATTGTGGTAAATTCCAACGGAAATTCTAAGACGTAAATGAAGGGAATAGACAATAAGGTAGTCATCGTTTAGTTTGGAAAAATCTGTGCAAAAAATCCACGTGTCCCAAAATAAAAAACAAAATGAGTAGAAAAAAATAAATAAATCAAGTTAAATTACCTGCCAATGGTGCTTATTTAAAAATAAATGGGACTTGAATTTTCTTGCTTGGAAATAAATGCAAATTTTGATCATATTTTACACTAAATCGAGAAATAGATGTTATGTTTTTACACAGAACTTCCTGAAATAGGAAACGTTGTGATTTTAACATATGTTAAAATCACACAATGTTTCTCAATTTAAGAAACTATCTACTCTTTATATTAAATAACTAAAATGCATAAACAAATCTACCTTGTAACAAGAGTTTTTTGTCTTGTTTTAAGTCGTCTTACCAAGTAAACATGTCTCACCCCATTGGCAGATCATTTTACTTGATTCATTTTTTATTTGTTTTGTATTTTCCCATTTTTTTTCCACATGGTTTTTTTTCCAATATGAAGTGTGTCCCATCAGAGGCCACGAGTTCACTTCCCAGTGTGAATATTCTCAGTCATGATTGGTTAGCCACCAATCCAGGGGGTGTTACTGCTGGTGGCCCCGCCTTCAGCCCTGAGCGGCTGGGATTGGCTCCCACTCCCACTGACCCAGAAACAGCAAAATGGGTTTAAAGAAAACGATTGAAAAAAAACGATCTCGGCTGGGAAAGGTTGAAATAATTTTGCCGACTGGATCGATGCGTGAGACTCAAGTCTTTTCTTTCTTTTTAAAATATTGTAAAACCTCTAATAGAACGGCATGTGTAATTTTCAAATCTTCTGTGAGGGGGCGGCGCTCTATTAGAGGGGGGCGGGATCGTTTTTAACATGTAGGTGACAATATGATACAATGATGACTTGTCTCGCACTGAATCTGTTCATTCAAACACACTGTTCATTAATGGTGACTTTTTCCTTTTCCATCAAACATTTGAGACAATGGACGAACATTACACTGCCAGACATACAGAGCAACAACAAGTTTTTAAAAAACTAAATGACACTAAAATGATTAAGTAAAAAACCGCTTACAAGATTATAAGCACCCCGAATTTTGTCCGAATTTTTGACGGTCAAAAACTTGCGGGGTGCTTAGACGACGATTTCAAATCACCCATTTTTCCGTATTTCAAGTCAGGAACAATCACAAATAAACTGAAACATGTCGTCTTTATGCAGCGGTGTGTGTGTGTGTCTTTAAATAATGTGTAGGCAGATGTGCTACAGTATAAGCTTTTATTGGCTGAAATAACAGAAATAAAAAAACATTAGACACGCCGCAACTCTTAACAGAGACAAAATAACACTAGAAGAAGTAAGATTAACCTAAATACAGTCATTAATGTAACAAACGGAAACTATAAACCACAACCGTGTTAGCTTAGCTTAGCGCTAACAAACTAATGTAAAAAATCCAAGGAACAGACACAATCAAAACGCTCTGTCTGCTAAACGGGGGATAAGAATCCTACCTTTCGATTCTCTTCATATGACGTCGGATAAACAGAAAACGATTGAAAAAAAAAACATTGAGAAAACGAATGAAAACGAATGACACAAAAGGACTTCATAAGCCGTCGTTGTCGTTTCGGAACGGAATTAAAAGAACAGAACAGAGAAACGGCTCGTCTCGGCTGTCGGGAGCTTTGCCTGAAAATAACACTTGGGTTTTGATCCAAGCCGTCTGGTGATTAGCCACGGTGGTCCGCCGTCGTGTCTAAGGAAATGCCCCATGCTACGTCCTGGCATGACTTATGAGCGAAGCGGCGAGCCAGCTGGCGAGGAAAACTCCATCACATCCAGGAGAAAACTGGTGTGTCTGCTTTCTGCGTGTTGGGAATATCACTGGCTTTAGTCTGAGAGGCCTAGTGGCTCGGCCAATCACGTCACGGCATTTCACGTTGGCGTAATTGACATTTCAGGGCTGGTTTGTATGTAATTGCGGGATATTTTTTGTCATTAGCTAGAGTTTACAGTTTATTGCTGTAAATGTTTCCAGTACATGTTTTATTAGACTGTCCTGGTTTTAATTCGGGAAGGAAAACAAACGAATGCCACACGTCAACTCGATTGTCGAGATTTTAGAAACGTTATCTAATGTCTGTATCACTGGTTACATTCATTATTTTCCCGTGGTGTTTAATTAATTTATTTTTTTTATTTATTCGCTTATTCGTTTGTTATTGCATTAAGCTTTGTTGAAGTTCTTCTTTGTGTAGGTAACAAAGCAGTCATAAATATAAAAGGCATGAAGTAAAGCGTTGTCATAGTTTCCTAGTGGCCAATTTTAGAGTTAAATGCGGCTGGTTTTGACTTTAATTGTTTGTCTTGTTTTATGCAGGTATAGAGATTTTTGTTTGTAAAATTGTTGATTGAATTGACACATTTGTGTTTGAAATATGATACCTTCGTTGAACTGTAGGGGTTTTTGACTTGTTAAAATGGCTAAACACTGCGAAAAAAAAAAATCTTGACAAGCCAAAAAACCTTGAAATTACACAATAAATCTTGTTTTTTGACTTTCTTAGAAATAGGAGTAAGAGGAAACAAAATTAGCTTGTTCCAAGAAAATATGACTTTCTCTCCAAGTATAATTTTCTCACCCCATTGGCCGATAATTTTGCCTGATTTAAGTCTTTTTTACTCATTTAGTTTTTTTTTTATTTTCTTAATTTTGAATTTTTAAAGATTTCTTAATCTTGTATTGTTTTCTTTCATACAAGATAAATTAACTATCTTAGAATTAAGAGTGAAAGATTAATTTGCTTGTTTCCAGAAAATATGACTTGTTTCAAACTGTCTCACAAAGTAGAATTTTCTCACCCCATTGGCTGGGAATTTTACCTGATTTGTCTGAGTTACACTTAAACGTTCTAATTATAATTACACCGTAACATTTCTTCGCCGTCCCGAAACAACGTCTCGCACATTAAACGTAATAAACAATGTCGTTTATTCAAGTAAAGTCAATGGAATGAAGGTCATTCGCTACTACTCGCTAAATTAAATTAAATTAGGACTTTTTTCAAACTTGTCATTTCAAACTTTTTTTTTTTAACTCATTTTGTTTTTTATTCTCTATTTTTTTTCATGTGCATTTTTTAGCCATGAACAATATAACGCTGCATATGTGTTGCATAATGTTGACTAGATGCTAAAAAAATTGTTGCGTCATTGCATGTTATACCGCGTCTTAAACGTTGCAAAATTTAATTACTTTACAGTCATTTGGCAGACGCTTTTATTCAAAGCGACTTACAAAATTCGCTGTTTTGGTGCAACAAAATTACACCGTAACATTTCTTCGCCGTCCCGAAACAACGTCTCGCACATTAAACGTAGTAAACAATGTTGTTTATTCAAGTAAAGTCAATGGAATGAAGGTAATTATTCGCTACTTCTCGCCTGTGATCTGGAGCGGGTCGCGTCTCCGATCAGATTGATGGATGAGCCGGACCACAAGGTCGCAGTAACTCTCCCCTACCGACCCACAGGAAACACAAAGCCGCTGAGTGACAGGAAGTTCAGGACAACACACTTTACATGCTCAATGTCGCACACTTTGCATTTTAGAAACGTAGGGTGACCACATTTTCATCTGCAGAAGAGAGGAGAACGGGCGCGGCCTCCACAAATTCAGACAGGCTTCTCCGAGGTAAAGAAACTTAAATCTGTAACAAAAAAAATAGTCCTAGACTCTTTGCTAATAAATAAACAAAAATTGATTGTTTACGGTAATTAATATTATGAAATAATGTTCTAAATTTCAGCTCTTCTGTTATAAAATCCAGCTTTTTTTAGTCGACCATGTTCTGGTTTTACTTGATGGAGGTTGGATTTTAAGAGACGGACCGGTCCAATCCGTGTTTTTTTTTTTAATGATTGTTTATTATTTAATAACAACCGTGATATCTATCTAGTAGTGGGCAGTTGTCATTTTAAAAGTTTTTTTTATGACAGATATTTTAATATTATAGAATGTTTTGATTTATTAGCTCATTTTTGTTACATGGCCATTATTTTGTTTATTTATTAACTTTTATTTATTAAGTTTATATATTAACTATAACGTTTCAGATAATGAATTAATATTTATGTGCCTCATCTAACAAACAAGCTCTGAACATTAAGCCATTTGAATTCTCTCTCTCTCTCTCTCTCTCTCTCTCTCTCTCTCGCTCTCTTTCTCTCTATGTCTCTCTCTCTCTCTCTCTCTCTCTCTCTCTCTCTCTCTCTCTCTCTAAGCCCCGCCCTCCTCACAGACAATCACAAAGTCCAATCAAACTAACTGTCTAACTATTACCCAATCAAAAGTAGAAAAGGTGACGTCTTCACATAAAGCGCGTGAGATTATTGGCATAAAATGCTGCTTTTAAAAAATGATGAAAAATAAAATACGGGACAATAGCCGTCCGGTACTGTTTTAGAACGGGACCCGAAATTTCACTCTCAAATAATTTAAAGCACGTTGGCGAACGTGTAATGGTCCTTTGAAGAAGCGTGAAAGCCGGACATTTTTGTGAATTTATAAATCCCGTCCGAACGCCCCGGAACACGAGGTAAAAATTGGACTTACTCACCCTAATAAACGTCATTCTGTGGAAAATGTAATACAAAGGACGAACGAAACAAGTGTGTTTTCAGCAAAAGCCATGGCAACCACGAACACTTCACATGACCATGGATCTTATTGTTAATCCAAAGGCCTTTGAGTCTCTGTCGAGCTTTTTCACCGTTGACAGTTTAACACCCAACGCACAAACTAGCACCAACACATTATGTCTGAACATGTCTCACAATATGAGAAGTGCGCAGGCAATTTACGCAATGATTTGCATCTTTAGGCAGAGTGTGAAGTTCTGCTCATTTCGTACTTTGCCTAGTCATTGTAAAGAGTTTAACAAAAGCTGTTGGTAATGAAATGTCTGAAAATAACGCAAGAAATAAAAATGCAAACTGAGCCGCGGGAGACACGCCTACTGAAGTAAATGAAAGTACTTAAGGTAAAGGTAAAGTTAAAGAAGTCGCCGTCGAAATTTCGGATTTGGACCGATGCCAACAGTCCGTAGCTTTGTTTGTTTTATTTTTGTGATTTTGACATTTCTTCAGGCGTCGTCGTAATCGTGGATCTTGATAGACGAGTATTTTTTTCCCTTCACAATCGTAGACGGCGACAAAAAACTAGCTGGTGTACAATAATGCGTACGTGTTTGTAAAGAGTTTACAAGCGTGTTTCATTTCTAATGTGACATCCACAAAGGATTTTGGTGATGAAATGTCAAAATAATGTAAAATGAGCTGCGGGTCACACTTATTATAAAGTAAATGAAGTGATAGCGGTAACATTTCGGAATTTGACCGATATCAAGTCTTTTGCTTATCTGCAGACTTTTATCAATCATTGCAAAAAAAAATCGTTGTTTTTTTGTTGTGACTTTGGGCCAAACGTGAAAGTGACGTAACTTATTTCTTCAGACATCATTGTAGTTTTAAATCTTGATAGGCTTCTGGTTTACCAAAACCATTTTTTTTCTTTAGCTTTTCCGTAGCTGATGAAATGTTTTGACATTTCTAGTTTTGGGTTCTAGTTTCTCGTTCTGCTGGTTAAACATTATTGTGTAGAATGACTAGAGAATTAGACTAGAGAAGAGAAGAGAAGAGATTAGGGAATTTTGACAAGTTTCATACTTTGCCACCATTGTTTCAGGCTTTCTACACATTGCCTAGACATTCTATGTAATGTCTGATTTCACACACACTGCCTGTATAATAGCTTGTGTAAATGCGTATGTGGGTGTAAAGTGTTTATAAAGAGTTTACAAGTGTGTTTCATGTCAAATGTGACGTCCTCAAAGGCTTTTGGTAACGAAATGTCTGAAAATAATGTAAGAAAAAAAATGCAAATTGAACTGTGAGAGGTAAAGACGTGAAAGTGTTGTAGTTTATTTTTTGAGGCGCCGTTGAAATTACGTATTTTGACCGATGTCAACAGTCCTTGCTTATCTGCAGCCTTTTATCAATCTTTGCAACAAAAAAAAAAAAGAAACGCTTTTTTTGCAAAAGTGAAAGTGACGTAACATTTCTCGAGGCATCAACGTAATCTTGGATCTTGAATGGCTTCTGGTTTAGCAAAACGACTTTATTTTCCTTCCCAATCGTAGCTGATGAAATGTTTTGACAGGTTCTAGTTTCTCGCTGTGAGGGTTCAACACTTAGTCATTGTGTAGAATGACTAGAGAATTACGCTAGAGAAGACAAGAGATTAGTGACTTTCGACACGTTTCATACTTTGCCGTCATTGTTTCAAGCTTTCTACACATTGCCTAGACATTCTATGCAATGCCTGATTTCACATATTCCCAAAAACATAGCTTGTGTACAAAAATGCGTTCATATTTATAAAGAGTTTACAAGTGTGTTTCAGGTCAAATGTGACATCCACAAAGGATTTTGGCAATCAAATGTCAAAAAAACGCAAAATGAACTGCGGCCTTTTATCAATCGTTGCAAAAAAATTGTTGTTGTTTTTTTGTGTGACTTTGGGCCAAACGTGAAAGTGACGTAACTTATTTCTTCAGGCATCATAGTAATTTTAAATCTTGATGGGCTTCTTTTCTTACCAAAATTATTTTTTTTCCCTCATACAAGCGAGGATCAAGCTTTGCGCAAACAAAAAATACAAATTCAAAAAAATAAAAAATGATTTCACTGGATTGCGTTGAAAATCAGAGTCTTCCCGTAGAGAGCCCGTCTGAGACTGATCGTGTTGGAATAAACTTCTTTTTCTAGAGTTTTACCTGAGGCTGAGACCTAGTTTTCTGCCGGATCAAAATTACCTAGAGTTTACTGGACCTAGTTTATTCTTCTCAAGACGACGCTCTGATGTAGAACGACAGAACTGTACTAACCAGCTTCGGATTTGGACAGAACTGTCACTTAATAGAAACCTCCTGCTTTGTAAGATGGTTCTCTATAGGTTAATTTCTAGCCAACGGCTTATTTACTATTACAAAATATATCATCACAAAAAATCTAAAATGTAGACAATAAGTCCAAATTTTTTCTTATAAGATAAACTAACTATGTTAGGATTAAGAGTGAGACATGACTTTGGTTTTATCAAGAAGAAATTACTTGAATTTTCTTGCTTAGAAAAAAATGCAAAATTTTAAGATATTTTACACTAAATTGAGACATTTTTCAACATTTTTCATCAAGTAGGAATTATGTTTTCACACCGAACTTCCTGAAACAAGAAACGTCAAGTGAAATTTTGTATTTTGCTTATTTTATTGTATTTTTATCCTTTTTTTCATCTTTATGGTTTTTCATTGTTTTTATTCCTATTTTATCTTCATCTATTCATTTTGTATTTTATTGTATTTTTATCTCCTCACATACATCCCCCCACACCATGTTTAAATGCTGGACAATTGTAAAAAAAACTTTTACATGCTTTTATAAAAAAAAAAAAAAAAAAACATTTCATTACATGTTGTACGATTCGTAATGTGTATATGGCACTTAAAATGTGATATTGCTCACTTTATTTGACCCTTCAGACAAAATGGAAGGTTAAAAGATTCTGAAAGATCAAATACTATTTGCTTCTTTGCAGCAATGAGACACACAAACACTCTCTCTCTCTCTCTCTCTCTCTCTCTCTCTCTCTCTCTCTCTCTCTCTCTCTCTCTCTCTCTCTCTCTCTCTCTCTCTCTCTCTCTCATACACAACTTTTTAGTTTCTGACACTTACATGCATAATAAAAGTCCCCCGGGTCAAATTGACCCGCGAACATCATTGATGCTCCTCAGAAACGAACACAACAGGAGGGTTAATTCTGTAAAACTGTCTCATTAAGCTCAACACCGTCTAAATTGGGTTGTAATTTACTGCGTTTCGGCAATTTTTTTTGCTATTTTGTTTCAGCTATTTTAGTACTCGGAGACTTGAAATGCAGAGTGCTTATCTCCGGCTCGCACATGATTGAGTTTGCCCGTCGGACGTGTTTGTTCAGACGTGGTCTTGGGGTCTCCTTCTCATTGTGATGAGATTAGTGGGTGACACGAGAGTCTCCGCCATCTACAGAACAAACCCCATCGGGCTCAATCCTGGAGTCTGGTGTAAAGAGCCAGTTTGAGCCCAGCGGCCCGTTTTTCCTTTCCATTAGCCGCTGCCGATCCCATCGCCGTAATTCCCTGACTAAGTGCGTCTTGTAGCAACTGCTTAAAACAAAAAAAGCAAGTGTTCACTTATAAGCCGCACTTGTTTATTAGCCACAGGCGGACGTTTTTTTTTTTTTTGTGGGACTTTTTACCGATTTTTAACTTGATGAATGCTTTCTCGGCAGCAACACTATGGCTGTCTGCATCGTCTTCACGGATAATACACTGCAAAAAATGCACATAAAGAGAGAAAGAAAATAAAAAGCAAAATGAGTAAAAAAGACCCAAATCAAGTACAAATATTTGCCAATGGGGTGAGAAGTTTTTACTTGGTAAGACAGTTTGAAACAAGTCTAACAAGTTAATCTTTTACTCTTAATTCTAAGCTAGTTTAAAAGCAAGATTTATTGTGTAATTTCAAGATTTCTTGGCTTGTCAAGAATTAATTTTTTGCAGTGTAATTCCACTGAAGTCATCGGTTGGACACACTTTATCTGCAGCCATACTTGAGTAAAAGTACATAAACTTACTGTAAAAATGACTCCATTACAAGTAACAACGATTCCAAAAAGACCTGAGTCAAAGTAGCAAAGAATCCAATTTGAAAAGAACTTGAGTATTTTACTCGCACTGAATATACTGAGGCAAAAAAAAAAAGAAATGTGAAAACAAACTCTTTTCATGAGGTTTTGAAACGAAATGTAACGTCTCAGTGTTTTAAAAATGGTAGAACAAAGTAGATCAACTTTTTTTTCGCTTCGGATTTTTCGCTCATTTTTTTACATTTCCGGCTTTCAATCACAACCAGCCAATCAGAGTAAGGGCCGCCGCCATGTGGAACTTGGGCCCACAAAAAAAAAAAAAAAAAAATGAAAAAACGGAAGCGAAAAAAAGTTTCAAACAAAAACGTGAAGATTGCAAGAAAAATAAAAAAATCAAACGTATATGTGAAGCATTTTCATTTGTTTATTAGAAAGTTTCATATTTTTGGCACTAATCTGACTGCACACTGTTAAATCGGAGGACAAACTTTTTCTTTACACCATTACTCTTACACAACATTATTTTTCCTCACTTTTATTAAAATGTAAAGCACATGCTATTCAACTTCCTCCTCTTCTTCGGTGTGGAGTTAAGGATTCCTAATGCAACGTTTACCTGTTCCAGTCACACGCAATGTGTCATTATTTCCATTGATGACTTTGTAACGACACGGACGTTTCTATTCCCGACGTTTTCCCTCACACACGGGCTGCTTAAGAATGGTTTCCTGTCACTTAAATGGACATCACCTCTTCCCTTATTAGCACACACGCTACAGCCAAACTCCTGATAGCGGCGCGAGCAATTAGCCAGTTTCATCATAAAGACTCGTATCAGCAGAAAAAAGTAATCATTGGCAAGGCCTTCCTCATGATTTCCTCATTAAATTATTCATAGGGCTTCCTCCGCCTGTATATTTCCCATTTACAATGACAGGGTTCATTACAAAGATGAAACTCTGTGTGCGACTCTCCTCCTGGCCGCCGTTACACAACACGGGTAGAGCTGCGCGATTCATCGCTAAAAGGTCGCGACCTCGATTCTACCCCCCTCGCGATCTTAGTCCAGATTTTAAACGATTCCGCCAAATTCCGCCAACGTGAGCTTGTGTGTGTGCGCGCATAGGGGAAATCCGCCGTGATCGTGCATTACTTCGGTCGTATTTTCGCATTTTCTTACCTGCGCCAGTCTAGTTTAAAAAAACGTAAAGAAAAAAAAAAAAAACAACGGTAAAGTAAGTCTGCTATCAACTCCGACATTTTACTACCTGGAAAAGGATTTTATTCTGAAGTGTGTGTGTGTTTACTGCAGTTTCAAAACAGTTGGCCCCACCAACAATATAATCATGGTTTGAAAAGTGTTTCTAAAGTGCTTTTAAACAGAGATAATATTGTTGTCCTCAACTGTACATAACACTGTACCGTGGTCAGTTTATTAGACACTCGCCTTATAAAAAGTGAGTCACTATTATTTTTAGTTTTTTGCCAAAAAGGTGGCCAAATTGCCCTCGTCAAATCACATTATTTCAGAAAAATTCAGAAAAGTGTGTAACGTTACAAAAAGTAAAGGTTTTTTGACTGACCTAAAAACGATTACTCAACAGCGCCCCCTTGAAAATGAAAATACATTGTGCATATAGAAGCCCAAAAGGCACTTTTTTCATCGCAGACTCTTGAAAACCGATACACATATTCACCATGCAAAAAAAAGCTTATAGGGTCGACTCCGCCAAACCAACAGGAAGTCGTCCATCTTGGCTCAAAATCCCACTTTAGAAAATTCTGCGTTTTTGCACGACACGCGTTTGAATGAACTACTGTATTTAACAGTGATTTGTTTCCTCTTTACAACATTACATTATTTTTCCATTGCATTTCTTTAAATTTGAAGCAAAGACTGATTTTCAGGCCGAAATATTACAATAAATGAATACAAATCTTCACAAATGTAAAATAAAAAAATAAACATTGCAAAAAAAAAAAAAAATCCACAATCGCCATCTTGAATCGTGAAAAAACGAAAGAAATCCTGATTCTCGTTTTATCCCACACACACAAAGCAGGAGAAGAAAGTCTTTTTTTTTTTTTACAATATTTTTTTATTACGTTTAATTGTGATTTCTTTTCCTCTTCACAACATTACTGTTACATTATTTTTCCATTCCACTTATTTAAATTTGAAGCAAAGACTAATATGTGTTATTCTATAGCTGTTTGACAACCTGATTTTCAGGGCGAAATATTACAATAAATGAATATAAATCTTTATAAATATTTGTAAAAATTCTTACATTGCAAAAAAATATCAATAAATAAATATTCCAAAAAAATATCCACAATCTTGAATCGTGAAAAAACGAAAAGATTTGAAGCAAAGACTAATATGTGTTATTATACTGCTGTTTGACGACCTGATTTTCAGGGCGAAATATTACAAAAAATGTATATAAATATTTATACATATACAAAAAAAAATATTACAAAAAATATCCAGAATCGTCATCTTGAATTGTGATAAAACGAAAAATCATGATTCTTGTTTTATCCTACACACACAAATCGGGAGAAGAAAGTCGACGCTCGGTTTTTTTTTTTTGCTATATTTTTTATTACGTTTAATAGTGATTTGTTTCCATTACTTTTCCATTATTTTTCAATTCCACTCATTTAAATTTGAAGCAAAGACTAATATGTTCTATTCTATTGCTGTTTGACAATCTGATTTTCAGGGCGAAATATTACAATAAATTAATCTTTATAAATATAAAATAAAAAAAAATATCCACAATCGCCATCTTGAATCGTGAGAAAAACGAAAAAAACCTGATTCTCGTTTTTCATCCCACACACACAAAGCGGGAGAAGAAAGTCGACGCTGGATTCCTCTTCCCACGCACGCCGGCCCGGTGAAGAGCAAAGACCCCGTGTTTTCCAAACGGGGAGAAGCAGAAAGCGCGGCCCGTATCGGTGGAGAATCTCTTAAAGAAAATAAAGAGCGCTGGCTTTGATGAGCAGCTCCAGCCGATGAGGTGTCAGATGTTCTACTCCATTACTGTGACGCCGCGTGTTCTGTTTGTCTTTCATTTGAACTCTCCATCTCTCGGACCCCCGCCGGGCCCCTGATCCACCCGCAGATATCACTGTCTCCTAATGGATTAAAATAGACTTCCACAAAATGGCTTTTATATCAAAGGGCTGTTTTTGCTCTCGACGTGTGATCCAAACAACAGTCCTGACGTGTCGGAATCCCAACGCCTTTAATTCGCCTGTGTGATGTCGGTTACTCGGCCGTTTAAAAAAAAACGGAAAATAATCAGGGAGAGAAAACAGAGAGATAGACGGAGAGAATCAGAAGAAAAACACAGCGGTAAAGAAAAAGGATTTTGTTCTGAAGTGTGTGTGTGTTTACTGCAGTTTCAAAACAGTTGAGGACTTTAAAATGTACACGTGAGGACAAAATGATTAGCCCCGCCTACAATATAATCATCGTTTAGGTATTTCCAAAGTGCTTTTAAACAGAGCTAATAATGTTGTCCTCAACTGTACGTAACACTGTACCGTGGTAAGTTTATTAGGCACTCGCCTTACCAAAAGTGAGTGACTATTATATTTCTTTTTTTTTGTCCAAAAAGGTGGCCAAATTGCCTCCCCTTAAACACGTCATATCATATTATTTCAGAAATATTCAGAAAAGTGTGTAACTTTACAAAGATGAACGTTTTTTTGACTGACCAAAAAATGATCGACAGCGCCCCCTTGAAAATGAAAATACTTCGGCCAAATACAAGTTTGTTGGTTTCAAACCAGTTGAGAACTTTAATATATACAGTTGAGGACGATATTATTAGCCCCGCCTACAAAATAATCATGGTTTGATAAGTATTTCAAAAGTGCTTTTAAATAGAGCTAATAATGTACTGTACGTAACACTGTACCGTGGTATGTTTATTAGGCACTCGCCTTTTCAAAGGTGAGTGACTATTATTTTTGGTTAGTTAAATAATATAGTGACTATATTATTTTTTAATGTTTTTCTTGAGCCGCCCTTGAACACCTCAAATCATGTTATTTTAGAACAATTCAAAAAAGTTTGTAACTTTACAAAAATGAAAAGGTTTATTGATAACGACGGACGTTTTTTTTTTTTTTGTGTATTACCGACTTTTAACTACTGTAGATGAATGCTCTCTAGGCAGAAACACGACTGGTTTAGCTAGTCGTTCATGGCTGTCTTCATGTTCTTCACGAATAATACACTGCAAAAAATGCACATAAGAAAATGAGAAAATGAAAAGCAAAAAGACTTAAATCAAGTAAAATCATCTGTCAATGGGGTGAGAAAATTTTACTCGGTAAGACAGTTTGAAACAAATGCTTGAAACAAGCGAATTAATCCTTTACTCTTCATTATAAGCTAGTTAATTTATCTTGTCTGGAAAAAAAACCAAGATTGATTGTGTAAACTTTACAAAAAGTAAAGGTTTATTCACTGACCATAAAAAATTACTCAACAGCGCCCCCTTGAAAGCGAAAACACATTGGGCCTATGGGAGCCGTAATTGGCCCGTGTGATGTGGGTTACCCCGGTAATCTGCCACGCTAGATGTGGGTAATCTGTTGTTTGTGTTAATGAACGGCGTCCGTTGCGTGTTTGTCTTTCAATGAAGTTGTGTCTGGCGGCGTGTTCGCGCGCGACTTGAAAGCCGCGCTGCCGGTGTGATATTTCAGCGGGAAGATTAATCACTCGCGACTCGAAAGACTCTTCAACCGCTTTTATGAGGAAGGATTGTTTGGAGCTATTTCAAGCTTCGCGGCGTCAAGCGGATCTCAAGTCAAGTCAAGATTTAGCCGTAATTACGCTAACAAGAGCACCTCTTTTTTTTCGAATTTTCGACGCTCTACAACTTGCGCGGTGCTTATAGCCGCCGATTTCAAATGGGCGTGTAAATTTAAGCCCCCATTTTTTCGTAATTCAAGTCAGGAGCAGTCACAAATAAACGGAAACATGTCGTCTTTATGCATCTGTGCCTCTGTATAATGTAAAAAATTGGTTCGCAAACATACAGTATTAGGTTTTATTGGCTCAATAACAGAATTTAAAAAAAAACATTAGACACGCCACGACACTTTGTCATAGTCATAGTGATAATCATAACCATTTACTTAACTATCATTTACTTAACTTACCAACTACCAAACGATCAAATCAATAAAAAGCAACAATTCTCTTACATATTCACATGTGCACTTTGAGACCGTTAAAATTGTGAAAAGCGCCTTACAAATGCTCAGAACTTGAACTTAACAGAGACAAAATAATACTGGAAGAAGTAAGATTAAACGATATACAATCATTAATATTACAAACAGAGACTACAAACCACATTCAGGTAGCTTAGCTTAGCGCTAACGGCTACAAACGGGTACAATGTGTCATCGCAGAAAAATAACAGTGGAAAATGAAATACACGGGCAAGAAGTAAAAAAAACCCAGGTAATCCAGGTAACAGACACAATCAAAACGCTCGGTCTGCTAAACAGGGGATAATAATTCTTCGCTACAATTCTCTTAATACAGGATAAACGTAATACAGGATAAATTCTCGGATAAGCAGAGACCGACGGGCCTCTCGCAGTTGCTCTGCATGGACGGGTGCAAAGGCTTTTGGGATTGGCTGAGAATTCTGGGAAATGAAGTTCTGATCACTAGATTCGACTTTTTGAAAATCTGTTATTCAAGTAAAACAATATCGAAATGATACGAGTCACAAGTTAGTTTGAATAAAGAACAAATTGTATTTTTAAGAGAAATTGTACGTAATTGATATTTTTTGGAATTTTTATTTTGTGCCTGCAAAACCAGGGGGTGCTTTTATTCGCGTAAATACGGTCTTCAAATAGCACATTTAAACACAGCCAAGCTGAAACAAAGTGCGTTTCAGGTTAAACAGAAGAAAACGTAATACAAGCAAAACATAGCAAAAAGAGCAGTACATTAAACGACAACGCTTAAAGTCGCCCATCAAAAGCCAGTGAGAACAAATGTGTTGGATTTGAAGATGGTGACGATGGGAACAGACTTGATGTTCTTGGACCACAATTTTGGACCAACGACAGTAAAGAAATGATCTAAAGTCGAGACCTCGGGGGTTTTGGAAGTCCTTGGCCACTGGATCGTAAGGTTCTTGCGGAGGCTTGCGGAGATAACGGTTATCAGTGGACAGATAGTGAAGAGCTTGGCCACTTAATGCTTTAAAAACATAGTAAAGGTTTCAAATCAATCCGGTATTTGACAGGTAGCCAATGAAAGGAGCGTAGGATTGGAGTGACGCGGTCGTATTTGCGTCTACGAGTTTAGCGGCGGCGTTTTGGACTGGAGGCGTGAGAGTGTCGACTGAGTTGCGATAATCTAATCGTGAGGTGATAAAAGCACGGATTGCAATTTCAAGACATTTCGATGGTAGGAAAGGCTTGATTTTGGCTGAAAGTCTACAAAGGAAAAGGGATGTCAGATTAAAAGCCGGAGTTTAGATGCAAAAGTTGGTGACCCGAAACTAAAATACCAAGCATTATTACTAAATAATTTCTCAAATTATAATTGTCATATTCACATTATACATGGTACAACATGAAATGTATTTTACAATCGTCCAGCGAGAAAGAGATACAGTAAAATAATTAGATGAGGATAAAAATGTGAATAAAACCAAGGAAAAAACTATGAAGATGAAAAAAAAAGATAAATATACAAGCGATAAAAAGCAATAAAAAAAAGAGCAAAATGCAAAAAAAGACTCGAGTCATCCATGTAAAATGAGTGTAAAGTGTCCAAAGTGATTTATACGTCTCAATTTGGAATAAATCTCCCATACGATTGAAATTCAATACGATTCAATGTAGAACCCAGTTTGAGACTAAGATTAAGATAAATTATTTCCAAGTTTTAGATGATTTTGAGACTTTGTCTGAAGCGTTTCAGGTGCTATTTGTTCTTTGTCCTTTATTATTTTTTACTCTCACTCCCACCTTCTCGACTTCTACTCTTTCTTACACACGGTAAACCTGCCGTGACTGCAGCAGTGTGAGCAGTGAATCCATTACCGAGGCGACAGATTGTGGACTGATAATCTGATGGAGTTGATTGTTTGGTGAATGAAGAGTTAATTGCCTTCGAGACGAGAATTGTGTTGAAATACAGTTGTGGAGTTCGAGACCTAGTCGAGAAAAATTTGAGAAGTGCTTTATATTGGTTTGCAAGTGTGTGTGTGTGTGTGTGTGTGTGTGTGTGTGTGTGTGTGTTTTGCTGCGATTTGTTGGCCATCAATAATGGGTGTGTCCCGTATTCCAATTGATGTGATTGGTTCCAGCTCGTCTTGACCCAGAAATGGAAAAGCAGAACCTATTGCATCATCCATATTTGAATTTCTTATTGTAAGAGATAAGATAGGAGATAAAAAAGTCCTTTATTCGTCTGAGTTATTTCCTTGTTACAGCAGCACTAAGAAACACGAGCAGCATCAAAAAAAAAAAGTATATACAGCTTAGGAAATACATTTAAATACGATTATAGAAAGTTATAGAATATTGGATATAAAAAATATGACGAAAATGATACACACAATGAAACACTTGATTGTGTAACAGTCTGATTGTGATCTATTTTGGACACGTGTGTTAAATGTTTATCACGTTTCAATAATTGAGATGATGAATCTTAATTACTGTATTTATGCAAATATAAGCACCCGTTTATTTTCCCCAATTTTAGAAAATTGTGGGGTGCTTATAATCGTTCATTTTAAATATGCACGTAAATAGAAGCGCTCTTTTTTTATTGGTTCCAGAGGCAGACGTGCATATAAGTGTTTATTAGCTCAATAACGGAAATACAGTCGCAACAATTAATAGGGACAAATAAACACTAGAAAGAGTAAGATTAACTAAATACAATCATTAATACAACAAATCCATAAGTATGCAAAAGCTTCGGAACAGAAAGAAAAATCATCAGCCATAGAGAAAGAAGAAAGAAAGAAAACCTTAATTTGTCCCAACAATGAGAAATTTACATTTTTTTACCACAATGTAAATAATAAATAAAGATATAGAATATGAATGGGAAAAAAAAATTTGGAGCAGAAAGGAAACTGTTCAAAACGAAGAACACAATCAAATCGCTCTTCTACAATTGTAGAGTAAAGCATGACTGTTCCAAAACCAAAGCGATACAAGTCACAAATTAGGTTCGTTAAATAAAGAAAAGATAGTTTTTCAAAGAGAAAATCGAAGTAATTTAGCCCGAAATTAACAGAAAATAGTAACAATTTTGTGCCTTTAACAGTTAAAAAGATACTAATATTTGTACTTTCGATACTAATATATCGTGTAAATACGATAATTTGTGTTTCTCCTAATTGACTCCATGAGGACTCGCAGTTGCAGAAATAAACCTGCTCACTGAAACAACTTAGTTTAACCTTTAGCCACACATCTGAAAAATGAAAAAAAAAAAAAGTAAATAAATAAAATGGGTCAAACCGTGTGGCTCCATCGCTCGGACCAAACACAATCAACAAAGCACAATGAACAGAGCAGATCCTGTCCGCCAGCAGCTCCGACACTATAATTATACATCTAACCCACAATTAAGCTGATGACCAGCGAGATGCGGCTCTTGGCATCATTAACGCTTTAATTACAGGTTTCTCTATCAGCACAGCTCCGCATTGTTGTGATGCAGCAGGTGACGGTTTGTGTTTATAACATTAACCGCGTCTGGAGTTTGTAACTGAGCGTTGGGTGAAGACGGCCAGTGGATTTTCCTTGGCATAAGATGCAGCTTATACAACCTCCGAGTGAACTGAAGTTGTGTAAGAGCGGACAAAAGCGAGAGGAGAGGAGAGGTGATGAGAAGAGAAGTCAAGTCAACTTTATTTATAAAAGCACTTTTTTAACAGCAGACTGACCAAAGTGCTTTACATTAAAAACCATCACATAAAACCAAAAACATGATCACAATAAAATGAACAAATAAATAACCATATTACTAAAAAGCACACAAAAAAGAGAGGATGAGAAGAGACGAGACAAGAATCCCTTGAATTATACAATCACAGAGGTGTGAAACTCCTCTGTTGTTAAGAGGAGAGGAGAGGTGAGGAGAGGAGTGAAGTGGAGAGTTGAAGAGAAGAGAAGAGAGGAGAAGAGAGGAGAGGAGTGGAGAGTAGAAGAGAGAAGAGAAGAGCAGTAGAAGAGAAGAGAAATAAAAGAAAATAGAAAATAATTTCAAGAGAAGGGAAGGGAGGAGAGGAGAGGAGAGGAGAGGAGAGGAGAGGAGAGGAGAGGAGAGGAGAGGAGGAGAAGAGAAATAAAAGAAAATAGAAGATAATTACAAGAGAAGAGAAGAG
>MU204353.1:2161535-2199809 GCA_017309775.1 Paedocypris sp. Pulau Singkep
TGTGTCTTTCTCTGTCTGTCTGTCTGTCTGTCTGTTTCTGTCTCTCTCTCTCTCTCTCTGTGCTTGTCCCTCTCTCTCTCTCTCTCTCTCTCTCTCTCTCTCTCTCTCTCTTTGCGTGTCTCTCTCTCTCTCTCTCCTCTCTCTTTCTCCATTTTTCTGTTTCTCTCTCTGTGTGTGTGTCTCTTCTCTTTCTCTCTATTATTTGTGTACAAATAATGCAATGAAGGTCTACTCAAATGTAAGTTCCACCCCCTCATTACAGTGATATAACACCGATACCGTCTGGACACTAGATCATATGTATATCCACTCTCATCACTCACTCCTACCCGCTATCATTTCATCCGCGGGCCGCGTGTTGGGGACGGTGCGTTTAAAGGATCCGCTGCTAACACCCGGTGAAACCACAACAGCCGCGCGTATTTTCCGTCTCCCGCTTTTCCCCCTCAAAGAATAATTAATAGAGTATTTGACACAGAGGAGAATTACAGCTTCATTTACACAAAGCCGAACGCGGCCGCACTAATCACCGCGTGGGCGCCTGCAATACATCCATTTACCCTTATGAGCAGCAATTAGCAAAGCAGAAAATCACACGGCCTTTTATACGCCGGCGCTCAGAGCAGAGGTGCTTTTCTCCTCGCGCTTTCAGACTTTTAATGCCTCTCTTTGCCTTCTGTCGGCCATTGACACGCGCCGCTCGTCATGATCTGATTCACGGCGGATTCACTGGAGTTACTGGAGTGTCTTGTCTCGAAGTCACGTGACCTCGCGTTTATCTGTAAGACGATCGGCTGAAGTGGTTTTGTTCTAAAGTTTGTGCTGATTTATTTTTCGTGTCGTGTGAATTTGCATATGGCTTCGTCCTGGAGCGTGTGGTCTTTGTCTTTGTCTTAGTGATAATCACAGCCATTTACTTAACACCAACAACTAGACGATCAAATGAATAAAAAGCAACAATTCTCTCGCATATTCAAGTTACAAATGCTCAGAACTTGAACTTGGTGTGGCAGGAATAGCGTTTTCTGGAAGTTGGATGGATCGATTCTTTATTCGTGTCACAAATGAGATTTTTTCTTATCTTTATTTGCCCCCGAATCAAGTCCGTGATCAGATCTTGGCCGCTGGACGACGTTCGGCTTTTCTCAATCTTATAGTCCTGAAAATACCAGCTACTCCAGTGTTTTTGGTGTCTGTCTAGTTTAAGACAATTCCACAAGTTTAGCTTAAAAGAAAAATGGGGGGAAAAAAAAAACTAAATAACATAAAGAAAAAGCTGCAGCTCATGTGATTTTTAAGAAAAGTTCTTTTTTTAGTTAGTGAAGAACAGAAGAAATATGCAAGTACTGTATATGTTTATGTGTGTGTGTGAGCATATACATTTATATGAATACGTTTGTGTGTGTGTGTGTATATATATATATATATATATATATATATATATATATATATATATATATATATATATATAATATATTACTGCTGTCAAACGATACATTTTTTAACAAATTAATCGCACATCCCTGACCAAATTAAACGCGATTAATCGCAATTAAATGACTGAAGCTTGATATATTGGATATTGAGGTGTAATATGTAAATTAATGTCAAATCAACACTAAATAAACACTCTACTTTAAATACTGTATTATGGTTTAGTATAATTGTTTTTCAATTTGCATTATATCTTCTCAGGTTTTTTTTCACTCGTTCATCTTGTTCAGCAGAGGATCACGGCTCCAAAAATCTCCAAAATGACCGAAAATAGTTTGTGTTTGGTTTTTTGAGCGGTTGAGTGATGTCATGAGTGATGTCATGCAGACCAGGGTCTTACTGGGGAAGTGCGAGACTCCACTGGTCTTGAAATGTTCTAAAGATGGATGAATCCAGGTCTCTTGTCTTGGTCGGTTGAAACTACGGAGTAAGAAAAGCTGGGATCGTGTCGCTCTCCCGCAGCTGACCTTTAGGAAGAAAGCGGCGGTCCGAAGTGACTGGACTCTGCTGATGGGACGCTAATGGGCCTGATTCTTCTTTTAGACTCGCTCGCTCTGAAAACAGCAGATACAATTATTCCCAACCCATTTCCACACGCCGCAATTAGACATGAGACGTGTGACCTTTTCTTCTGCGTCTTCTACCAACCCACACGCCGTCCACGCCACGCTCGGCTTTCCCTTATCCATTACCACACTGCAAAAAATGCATCCTTGATCAGCCAAAAGATCGTGAAATTACACTGGAAATATTGTTTTTCAATTCAATTCAATACAAAAAAACTTTATTCATCCCCAGGGGGAAAGAGAAATATAATAATAATAAAAGAAGCAAAAAATAGAATTGCTTTTTCGGTTACAGTTGCTCACACAAAAAAGAAATATAATAATAATAATAAAAGAAGCAAAAGATAGAAATATACATCTGCATAAAAATCTCGGTATAATACAAATAAGTAAAAAGTGACTGACAATAAATAGTAGAAGTGAAGATATATATTTTGCTCATGGAAAGAGGAATTAACTCGCCTAGAATTAAGAGTAAAAGATTAATTTGCCCGTTTCAAGAAAACAAATTTGAATTAATTTTAAATTAATTTGGTCTTGCTTCAAACTGTCTTACCAAGTAAAATGTCTCACCCCATTGGCAGATAATGTTACTTGACTTGAGTCTTTGTTACTCATTTTGATATTTATTTTTGTATTTTTTCTTGTGAGTTTTTGCAGTGTGGAGCCATTAGCACTGAAAAAATGCATTCTTGTAGGACTAAAAAATCATCTCGTACAAGATAAATTAACTACGTTGGGAGTAAGAGTGAGAGATGACTTTGCTTAATTCTAGAAAATCGGACTTGAATTTTCTTGCTTGGAAATAAAATGCAAATGTTGATGATATTCCACACTAAATCGAGACACTTTTCAAAGTAGACGTTATGTTTTAACACCGAACTTCCTGAAACAAGAAACGTCACGTGAATCGTTCTTATGTCAAGAACACAATGTTTCTCACTTTAAGGAACGAGCTACTTTTTCCACATTTAAGCCAATGAGAACAAGAACTGATATGCAGAAACAAATCAAGTCACAAGATTTTTGATCTTTTGTTTGAAGTTTTCCACACCATTGGCAAATCGTTTCACTTGAGTTTTTTTTATTTGTACTCAGTTAGTTTTTATTGTTATTTTTTCACATGGATTTTTTGCGCTATTAAGATTCGTGAAGCCGTTTAAAGAGTCTTTTGTTGTGTGGGAACGGAGGGTGAAGCTGAGCTGATCTTCACTGACATGCTCCATTACTCCTCCCTTGCATCTGCAATAAAGCTAATTGGTGGGTTTCCCTTGTTTAAAACCCCACAAAGCCCCCGATTCACATTCCCTCTAATATTCCAAAGACAAAAGGGGGAAACAAGTGTTGGTGGTGTTCCAGTCCTCGGCTGAACACACAAATCCCAGTCTGTTCCCGCTGATTACGACTTCACGTCTTTTACGTCTGTAGATACTGCTCATCGTCTGGAAGCACCAGCGCTCAGAGTTACGCACTCCTTCATCGGCAGAGGGAACAATATTAGGACGTTTGAGTGTCTCACCCTCTTCAGGGCTTGAAGATTGAAGCTAGTCGTGTTTGTAAGTTCACTGTAGGTTGAGTTAGTTGTCTGTAGTTAATAGTGTTAAGAAGGGGTGGGCTATCTCTCTCTCTCTCTCTCTCTCTCTCTCTCTATTTCTGTCTCTCTCTCCCTCTACCTGTCTTTCTCTGTCTATCTGTCTGTCTGTCTGTCTGTCTCTCTCTCTCTCTCTCTCTCTCTCTCTCTCTCTCTCTCTCTCTCTCTCTCTCTCTCCCTCTCCATCTCTCTCTCCCTCTCTCTCTCTCCCCCTCCCTGTCTCTCTCTCTCTCGCTCTCTCTCTCCCTCCCTCTCTCTTCTCTGTCTCTCTCTTCTCTGTCTCTCTCTCTCTGTCTCTCCTCTCTCTCTCTCCCTGTCTCTCTCTCTCCCTCTTTGTCTCTCTCTCTCGCTCTCTCTCTCTCCCTCTCTCTTCTCTGTCTCTCTCTCTCTGTCTCTCCCTGTCTTTCTCTCTCTCTCTCTCCTTCCTGGTCTCTCTCTCTTGCTCTCTCTCTCCCTCTCCCTCTCCCTCTCTCTCTCTCTCTCTCTCTCTCTCTCTCTCTCTCTCTCTCTCTCTCTCTCTCTCTCTCTCTCTCTCTCTCTCTCTCTCTCTCTCTCTCTCTCTCTCTCTCTCTCTCTCTCTCTCTGTCTCTCTCCCAGTCTTTCTCTTTCTGTCTCTGTCTCTCATCACTTTCTGTATATCGCATTCTCTCTTTTTCTCTCTCTCTATTTCTCTCTCCCCCCATCACTTTCAGTATATATCATTCTCTCTTCTTCTCTCTCTCTCTCTCTCTCTCTCTCTTTCTCTGGCATCAATCAAACGCTCAAAACGGCCAGAAACGGAGAACTTCCATGAAACTCAACAGTCTGTTGTTCTTAGATAACAAAGTGTGACTTCTCGTAGAACACACAAAATCGTCTGAAAACTCCTGTTGCGTGAACACGTGTGAAGCTGAAGTCATATCTGCTCATATACGTGTACGACTCGATCTGGCGTTTCTTCAGCCATCCAGCCCGTGTTCCTTCATTATTTGACGTCGCATTTCTTCCCATTCCGCAGATAACGAGCCGAATGCCGAGAAATATTGACACGAGGCGGTAAAAAGCTGCAAGTAAATCTCCCGCAATCAGCCGCGTTTAAGACACGAGGCATGAAATTGCTTTTGAAGTTTAGGAGGAAAGTGCAGGTTCACTCGGCTGCGTCTCTTATTGCTCGCTGTCCTTTCCCTCCATTGTGTGTCCTCGCAGATGCAGCTTCACCTTCTTCTCAATATTTAATGCGCTGCAGGATCTTTTGGGCTTGTAATGAAGTGGAGGTCAAGAGCGTTTTACTTCCTCGCCGGGCCTGGAAATGTCAAGACGAGCTGCGAGAAAGCGTCTGAACTTTCTCCGTCAGTCGTCTCTTCATCTTCTCTCTCTCTCTCTCTCTCTATCGCGCTCTTTCTCTCCGTCAACTCTTCATCCTGCACCGTTTATCCATCGCTTGTGCTTTTTCTCCGTGTCATTTGACCTTTGAAACTGTTACCAGCTTGTTACGTTCTCTGTTTGAATGGGGCGTTTGTAGTGTTTACGCTGCAAAAAATCAACTCTTGACAAGCTAAAAAAATCTTGAAATGAGACAATACATCTGTTGTTTTCTCTCACAAGATACATTAACTATGTTAGGGTTAAGAGTGAGAGATGACTTTGCTTATTTCAAGAAAGAAGGACTTGAATTTTCTTGCTTGGAAATATATGCTAATTTTGATGCTGCTTTACACTAAATCGAGACATTTTTTTAAAGTAGACGTTATGTTTTCACAGCAAACTTCCTGAAACAAGAAATGTCAAGTGAAATGTTCTTATTTTTAAGAACACATTGTTTCTTAATTTAAGAAACTAGCTACTTTTTTATATTAAGGCCAATGAGAACAACAACTGAAATGCAGAAACAAATCTAGCAAGATTTGTTGTCTTGTTTTAATACCAAAATTGGCAGATCATTTTACTTGATTACATTTGTTTACTCATTTTTTTTTTTTTTTTTCACATGGAATTTTTGCAGTGTGTTTACTTCAAAAACGTAAAGTAATATCATTTTACTGGCAAGAACGCCACGAAGAGTTGACCAAGACTCTGTCGTCTGTCAAGAAAGAAATAAAATAATATTTTAAATATAGCATGTAGACATATTGTATAAACATGTTAAATATACACAGTTTTATGTTTGTGTGATTGTTGCACGTGCTAAACGATTGCACTTATTAATCGATGGATTTGTTTGTTGTGTTCAGTTGTCAGAAACTCCACGTCTGGTTGTGGCTGTTGAGTAGTTACGTGCATTTTATACTTTTCTAAAAGTGTCACAGCTATGACTACACATATTTATTGACTATTAAAAGCCTTCAACGAGTGCAGAACGGAATATTTCACATGTAAACGGCCTGTATTGAATTCTCTACTTTGAATTGATTTAAATCAAAGTATCGTTTCCTAAATTAAAGTTTAAAAGTAACTTTTTAGTTACATATATTTTGTTCTGTACTTGTAGTTACTTTTTTACGATTTTGTAGCTACTGAAACAGTTACTAATCGTGCATAACACTGTGTAACTATCGAAATCCAATCAATGAAATTGATCATTGAAAGCAATTTTAATTTATTTTTATTTTTTCTAGTTTCGTTTTCTAAATAATTTCTAAAGTATCGTTCTCCTTTCTGCACTTGTAGTTACTTTGATTTTGTAGCTAAATGACGAAACGCTGTTGCATTACACTGAAACAGTTACTAATCGTGTATAACACCGTGTAACTATCCAGCTACATTTATTTTGTCAAGACTGTGAGAGTAACTAGTCACTCCGCATCATTCATTCGATGCTTTGTGAGCAGAGCGGATTCATTAATCACCGCCATTATTCCGAAGCTCATGAAGATGTAACCGATCAGAGCTCCACATTTGCATGGCGCTAACCATTTCACTGGCCTGGATAAAATATTCATCCCTTTAAATCCCTAAGCTGACACAATGGTGTGTGAAGAATTAGGCTATGTTCCGTTCCACTGACCATCTGATGGGCAGAGCTCTCTGAAGACCTGCTCATAATGCTCGGCTTTAGCTGCCCGGCTTGAGGAAAACAAGGCGTCCCGATATAGCAGCACTTGGGCTTTGTCATCGGTGAATAACAAGCAGGATAATTACAACTGTTGCCAAAGGACCAGGCGAGGAACGACAGACACGCTGGAAAAAAAAACATGTGGAAAAATAAGTAAAAAAGGCAAAGTAAAATTATCGGCCAATGGGGTGAGAGCATTTTTACTTGGTAAGACGACTTGAAACGAGACAAAAAATCTCGTTAGACGGTAGTTTTGTTTCGGCGTTTCTGTTCTTGTTCTCATTGGCTTTGATGTAAAAAAAAAAAAGTAGCTCGTTTCTTAAAGTGAGAAACATTGTGTTCTTAAAATAAGACATTTTCACCTGACATTTCTGGTTTCAGGAAGTTTTGTGGCAAAACATAACGTCTACTTTGAAAAATGTCTCGATTTAGTGTGGAATATCATCCAAATTAGCATTTGTTTTTCAATCAAGAAAATTCAAGTCCTATTTTCTTGAAATAAGCAAAGTCATCTTTCACTTTCAATCTTAAAGTAGTTCATGTATCTTTTAAGAGAAAATAACATGATTTATCGTCTAATTTCAAGATTTTTTAGCTTGTCAAGACTTTATTTTCTCATCCGTGTTTGCATAGTCAAACTGGGATTGGGACGAGAGAGAATGTCAGCAGATGTGAGGAGAGCGAAGGTTTTTAGAATTTATTGTGCGTTTTGTACAGCTTTCAGCGTTCATGGAAAGCGCTAAAAACTGCACGTTTTTTTTTTTTAACAACATCTTTCATTCGAAAATTCGGAATTTGTCGATTGAATGGATGGCTATGTCACACGGTTTCCCGTTTTCTGCAAACTCTTTTACCATCACGTTTGAATGTGGTTGTAGACAAACACAAGACGCATTATCGCATATCTGCGAAGCTCTGAAGGAATAAATAACGAGTCATTATTAGAGAATGAATGAATGAACGAGTGCATCAGTCGGAACATCTGCTCTTCTATAATGTCTTGTGCAAATGTCTTTTTGGCGGAATTTGCTACATAGAGACATATTGTATAAACATGTTAAATATACAGAGTTGTATGTTTCTGTGATTGTTGCACGTGCTAAATGATTGCTATTTTTAATCGATGGATTTATTTGTTGAGTTCCGTTCATTGCGGAGAAGAATCTGACTCAACGTCTGGTTGTTTGTGGCTGTTGAGTTACATGCGTAGCAAAAGTATAGAAAACCTTTAGAAAAATATAAAATGCAAGTATTAATATGCATATATAGACTATATATAAAAAAGCAATATTTCACATGCAAACGTTCAGTATTCCGTTCTCTACTTTGAAATCATTGAAATCAAAGTATCGTTTTATCAATTAAAGATTTTTTTTGGTTACACTATTTTGAAATTGTAGTAACTTTTATTTTGTAACTAAATGTTGTCATTTTTTTATCATGAATTTATTATTCTTTTTCTAAACATGTCGCAGATATGACTGCCTATTTTTGAAAAACATTGCAGATGTGCAAAACGCAATATTTCACACGCAAACGGTCAGTATTCAGTTCTTTATTTTGAAGTCATTGAAATCAAAGTATTGTTAGATACTTAAGTTAAAGACTTAAGTATTTTTTTTTTTTGGTTACACATGCTTCCTTAGTTACTGTAATTTTAGTAACTTTATTTTGTAACAAAATGTTGAAAACAATTTTTTAGCTTGTTTGTTTATTCGTAGTCATTGAAATCAAAGTATCGTTTTCTAAATAAAAAATCGTTTTTTGGTTACACATCTGTCCTTAGTTACTGTAGTTGTAGTCACTTTAATTTTGTAACAACATTTCTTCATTTTATGTCGTTTATTTGGAATTGACGGAACACGAATTCCCGTTTTCCGCGTTAGAATACGCCATTCACATCACATTCACGATTATCGGATATCTGCGATTCTCTCAACGAATAAAGAACGAGTCACTATTAGAGAATGAGTGAATGAACGAGTGCATCGGTCGGAACATCTGCTCTTCTATAATGTCTTTTTGCCGGAATATGCTAATCAGACTTTTAAAGGCCTGAAAGAAGCTCCAGGACAATCCAGCACATGTTCTCACCGCTTCTTCAATGGAGACGTTGCGTCGGTCCATCATCTTTAACGTTATTTGTGCCGTTTTGATCGCTCTCGGTGTGAAATGAGCGAATCACTTTAGTTCTGCTTGCGTTGGCCGGCTAAATGGGACGGATTCTGGTCACAAAGCCATACGTTTTTTTTAAATGAGGGCGATAAACCTTCGGCTGGACAAGGAGCGTTTTGTGTGACACAGGAATTCTGTTGTCGGGGTGTTTTGCTTGTCAAGTGCTCTGGGAAGACAGGATGTGTACTGGCCTACAATGGGCCTTTCAGGAGAACATCTCGGATGCACGGAGACGCTGTCCCACCTCCTTTCACAGCCTCTAATCTCTTTATCCACGGCCACAATGGCGGCTTCAGTCTTCATGCTCTCCGCCACCATCTCACCAGCCCAAACATTGGCATGTGAGATGGTTATAACCTCACCTCGCGCGGCTGGAAATGGCGGGGTTTTTTTTTCTTGGTATGAAACTGTTTGATTTTGACTGTTTGACTATTTGATTTCAGACATTGTTGTGTGTTCTACAAATGGTTCCAAATCTTCCTACCTACCTGTCTGTCTATCTATCTATCTATCTATCTATCTATCTATCTATCTATCCATCCATCCATCCATCCATCCATCCATCCATCCATCCATCCATCCATCCATCCATCCATCCATCCATCCATCTACCCGCCTATCTATCTATCTATCTATCTATCTATCTATCTATCTATCTATCTATCTATCTATCTATCTATCTATCTATCCTTCCATCCATCTACCCGCCTATCTATCTATCTATCTGTCTATCTATCTATCTATCTATCTATCTATCTATCTATCTATCTATCTATCTATCTATCTATCTATCTATCTATCTATCTATCTATCTATCCATCCATTCATCCATCCATCCATCCATCCATCCATCCATCCATCCATCCATCCATCTGTCTACTTTAGATATTGTTCTTTAGGCATATATATGAAAGTGGCTCTTCACTTCCTGCTGGTCCGGGACGGGGTGTGTGTTGATGCCCGCTGTTGGTGGGTGGCCTGCTTCTTCCTCGTCTAATTATCCCGTTAAACACCAGCACTAACTGTAATGTGTCGCCATGGCGAGGACGCCGGGCCTGTGAGGTCCATTGATAAACATGGCGGTCAAGCCCACCAGACGCTTTACAACCTGCGCTTCCTGCCTCTGTCATGCAAAGCGGCGGCCATTTTTTGTTTGTCTTCTTCTCCGTGGCGACGTGTGTGAATGTGACCCGGAGAAACTGTTGCCGCGCTGTTGCATCACGTCTCGTGTGTAAAGTGTCGCGCTACTCGCTCGCCTGTAGTTACACTCTTCATTACATAATTATGTGATGCGATTAAGAGCTTCTACATTTGTCTTACACGGATCTGCTCCAGCTAAGAGAAAACCGCAGAAAAACTGTCATTGCGATAGATAGATAGATAGATAGATAGATAGATAGATAGATAGATAGATAGATAGATAGATAGATAGATAGATAGATAGATAGATAGATAGATAGATAGATAGATAGATAGATAGATAGATAGAAAGATAGACAGACAGACAGACAGATAGACAGATAGATGGATGGATGGATGGATTATGGATTATATAGATAGATAAACAAACAGACAGACAGATTGGGATGGACAATAGATAGATAAATGGATGGATGATTGATAGATAGATGAATGAATGGACAATAGATGGATTGATAGATAAATGATGAATGTTTGGATGGCTTATAGATAGATAATGGATGGAATGACAAGCAGATATAATGAGAAAGCCTGACAGAAATGGATGATAGATTAATAGATAGATAATAGATGGACAGATATATTGATAGATGTGTGGAAAAAGTGGTATGTTGGATGCTAGACAGACATTTTGGTAGATAGACAGATAGATAGATAGGTTGATAGATAGATTGATAGATGGATGGACAGATAGGTACGTAGACAGATAGATAGACAGATAGATAGATAGATAGATAGATAGATAGATAGATAGATAGATAGATAGATAGATAGATAGATAGATAGATAGATAGATAGATGGTTATATGGATGGATTATTGATAGATAACGGATGGAAGGACAAACAGACACAATGACAAAGTTCAAAAATGGATGGATCGGTAGATGGATGAAAGATGGAAATGGATGGATAATGAATAGATAAGTGGATGGATAATGAATAGATGAGTGGATGGACAGTGTGGCTGATGGCGGTCGAGTAGAGTGAAGCTTCATGGGCCGCGACCCTGCCGGACCCTCCACGTCTTCGTCAGTATTCCGCAGACACCGTCTCTCTGCTTTTCAATTACTGGCGGAGGCTGCGGGGGAAAGACGCTTGACAAAAGCCATGACATAAAGCATTTATAGAGCGGCTCCATCACAACCCTGATGCCAAACCGGCCCGGACGCTTCATTTAAAAGAGAAATTAATCACACGTGGTTTCAGGCCCACAATAGCCGATCATGACTGAATCCACACATACACGTTTAAAAAGACATTTGGAGAAATTTGTTGGGCTTGTCTGGGAGATTTTTTTATTTTTATTTCAGATGGTTACACAATGACGTGAATTACGTTGGATGTAGTAAGAGGCTAGGTATGCAATGGGTTAAAAAAATCCTTTAAACCTTTCTTACCAGTAAGTAAGTGTTAAAAAAAACCTTTAAAACTCCAAAGCTTGTTAATAAAAACCATACGCACGTGAATATTTAAAAATCCCTAAAAACACTTTAAGAAAATACATTCAGAAAATTAAAACAAGTATTTAATAATGATTAAGAAAAACGTTAAAAGTAATGGAAATAGACCCGGCTCGAATATAAATTATTTAAAGGAAAAATTGATAAAATGGTTGTAAATGATTAACAAAGGAGGATAACAAGCTACCACCCGTTGATATAGCAACTAAGAGCAATTCGTTTTAAATAAAATGACTAATAGTAAATATCTTGTGTTAAAATGGGAATTGTTGTTAGGGTTAAATTTTTTTACCGCGTATAAAATGGTGATATGTTGAAATCAACTTGGACACACAAAAATGAACAAAATCTCAAACCCAAAATGTGACCTTTCTCCCAGGGGTCATGAACTGGCCAATCAGAGTCCATGGAAGAGTAGGTTGTTTTAGGCAAAAACTGTCAGAAACTATATTTATAACGCTGGCCAAAAATGGCGAAAATTTAGAAATTTAGAATATTTCTGGGGAAATTAACGATTAATTTTTTTGTGGTTATAACTATGAGGCTGTGACACGTCACAATATTAATTGCTGTAGAGTAAACGCTTTTATTGGCTCAATGACAGAATTAAACTATAACTGTAAACTATAGATTGTATTTAGTTTAAGATTGTAATGAGAAAAAACTAAATACTATCATTAATATTACAACAAACAGTTAGCTTAGCTTAGCGCTAACAAATAGGTCCAATGTGTCATCGCAGAAAAAGTCGAAACAGTCGAAAATGAAGAACATGAGCAAGAAGTAAAAAAATCCAAGGAACAGACACAATCAAAACGCTGGGTCTGCTAAATAGGGGATAATAATCCTTCGCCACGATTGTCTTCACAGCGTCAGATAAATAGAGAGCTCGACTGGCCTCACGCAGTTGCTCTGTGCGAACTGGTGCAAAGACTCTTGTGAAATGAGGTTCTGACCATTAGAATCTACTTTTTGTTATCTGTTTTTCAAGTGAAACGATATGAAAATTTTTCAAGTTAAGTTTGTTAAAAAAAAGAAAAAAAAAATATGTTTAGGAGAATATTAATGTAATTGAACCAGAAATGTAAAAACATTTTTATTTCTTGGAATTTTTAATTTGTGCCTGAAAAATCAGAGGGGGGCTTATATTTGTGAGGTGCTTATATTCGCATAAATACGGTAATTAAACATGTTTTTGCCGTTTCTGGTGGCTTTTGTTGTTTGTTGGTTTATACTGTGTCGATTGTTGAGTCATCATCTCTCACACACACAACCCTTTGTGCTCACTAACATTTTCATACAAATTTCTATAAATTCCGACCGAGTCTGATGGTTTTTGCTCAGTTGGCGTCTTGTAGAACTACGTCTTCATCGGTGGCGTGATGTATTCTGCGTTGACACGGCGAGTCGTCTGTGTAATTCGTCCTCTCATTATGACGGACTTCTCGCTTTCATTAAACCACTGGAGTCGTTCACTCATTGCCATGAATTATTCCTGCCGGCAGTCGACTTCATAATTGGCCAGATGATGTAATAACCGCCTATTGAAAAGCCATAAGAAAGATGGAGCGGTTTGATGGGCAGAACCTGATGGTTAATATTCACACAGATTTTTTTATTTAGTTTTCGTCGTAGTCTTTTGACTAAAACTCACGTTGGTTTTAGTCCCAAATTAGTCATCTCAATTTTTTTTTGTTTTGGTCTAATTTTAGTCGACTAAACACCACAACATTTTAGTCGGCTAAATTACAGTACGGATTTATACAGCTATATATTCTAAATGTTTACTAAAGTTGCTACACTGCAAAAAAATGCACATGAAAAAACAAGAAAATAAAAAACAAAATGAGTAAAAAAAGACTTAAATCAAGTAAAATTGTTGCCAATGGGGTGAGAAAGTTTTACTTGGAAAGACTTCTTGACCTATTTTCTTGAAAAAAGCAAATTAATCTTTTACTCTTAATTCTAAACTAGTTAATTTATCTTGTCTGACATTTTTATTGAACTAAAAGATTGACTAAAAGATTTATTGTGTCATTTCAAGATCTTTTGGCTTGTCAAGAATTCATTTTTTGCAGTGTACTGTATGTCTAAGAAATCGGAATACGTAGTTAACTATGTACATAAAATATATCTACAAAGATCTTACTTATTTGAAAAAACATTTATTTTTCTTGACCTTATTTTTATGAACTTTTTTTTTCAAATCAAATAGATAAACTCATAAAGGAAACCTCAACAAAAAGGAAATGAAATACAGTAAAATAAAACAAATTATAATTGCAGCAGGTTTACAAGTAAGTTACACGTAAGTAATAGTTGCACGGTGAAATATAAAAATGTTTAAAAACTTTTTTAAATGAAAATATAAAAAGTTTCATCTGCTGATGGCGCCTCAGGTGTGTTGCGTGTGCTCTTTGCGTTTGCACCCGCCTTTCTCCACAAGCTCAGATTATGATTGGACGTTGTCATGAAAGGCATTTTTGTTTCATTTTTATTAGACAGATAGGCAGATAGATAGATGGCAAATGGAGACAGACAAACATATATGATAGATAGACAGATAGATAGATAGGTAGATAGATAGATAGATAGATAGATAGATAGATAGATAGATAGATAGATAGATAGATAGATAGATAGATAGATAGATAGATAGATAGATAGATATTTTTTCACTGGGCGTGAGTGAGGGGCGTTAGCGGGTCCTTGATGAATGAGGCCGGGGCGATGCTGATTAGCGGAGCTTGCAGAAGTGGACCAGATCGTCCTCTAAAAAGCTCGCTCTCAGCAGCTTGTGTGTTCTCCTCCATTATCCCTACACGCTGTTGCTGCCGCCGCAAGCTGTGTTTGGAGAAAACTCAGGCGTATCGATTTCCGTCCCCGTTTCAACTGGTTTTTCAGCCTTCAGAGTTGCGAACTCTCACCGAACGGATTTGATATTTGCAGGAAGCGATGGATGCGTCACCGTCACAATGTCGAGTTTTTCCAACACAACATCGGTGCAAGATTTAGTCGCCTTCCTGGTTGTTAAAATTTAAAAAAATCTAGCAAATTCTAGATTACGATATTAATCTGTGCCGGGTGCCTTTTCGTTTGGTGAAAATTCCGTTAGCTGAGCCGCATTTTACACGTAATCCATCTAATCTGTGCCCTGACTTCATACATTTTGACATTTATTATCATCATGACATTTATTATCATTTAAATTAGATCTAAAAAAAATTATTTTCATCTAAAAATCTTTCACATTTTTTCAGCTAATCCATTCCATGACTTCATAAATTTTGACTTTTTTTTTCAAATATTCATCTAAATTAGATCTAAAAAAAATTTTTTTCATTTAAAACCCTTTTTTCTTCAAATTTTCATTTAAATTAGATCTAAAAAAAAATGTTTTCATCTAAACATTTTTTCATCTAATCCGTCCCAGGACTTCATAAATTCGGCCAATTTTTTATTATTATTTTTTTTTTCAAATTTTCATCTAAATTAGATCTAAAAAAATGTTTTCATCTAAACATTTTTCACATTTTTTCATCTAATCCCTGCCAGGACTTCATAAATTCGGACACATTTTGTAATGTAATGTAAAGCATTGCAGTAAAAACATGTAGCTGATGTTTATAAAGGTACAGTATATAATTACACAGTGGTCAATCTCCGCCATCTTGAGTAGATGTCACTCAAATTTCTGTAAAAACTGTTTCGTAAATGTACCATATTATTATCATTGTCGACAGTAGTACACCTATATTATTGAAGACGCTTCAATAAATGATGCTTTATCATTTCCATAGTCAATATTGATTGGCAAATTCGATTCGAAGATTTTTTTTTCCAAAGCAATGGCACACGTTGAGCTTTTGCGGAGACATCAGATCCTCCGGGCTGAGCCTCACCTCCAGGTAATGGCTCTTTAAAAGGCGGCGGCGATTATAAAGGAACAGGCTTTTTTCGCCGCCGCCTCGGGAATGGCTGCGGCCTCGCCCTCGCGTCACTTGAAATTCATTGGAGGCTGTCAGGAGGCGAGCTTCCCTTATCAAGAGAGCCATTCAGCGGCTGAAAGAAAGCACATAAATAAATAACTCCGCAGACCTGTATGAAAACGCCGTCGATGGAGAGAAATGCTGCGTTCTCATCCTGAGGAAAGGGGCGGGGCCTTATCTAGCCGAGGTGACGTGACTTCTGCTTCCCACGATGCACTGCTGTGTGAAAAAATACCTCACGCTCTACTACTGTATATAAAAAAAACAATTGATGGAGTGTGGTGCGGAGGTGTAAAGAGCAAGTAATGCAAGTAATACAGTACTTGAGTAAAAGTGAGTACCCTAACCCTAAGTGTTACAGGATATCTTACTTTAAAAATTGTCTTGTTATAAGTTACCAATTCCAAGAAAAATTGTGTAAAAGTCGCAAAGTATCCAATTTTTTAAAATAACTTGAGTACTTTACTTTTACTTAGCTTTGGCTCTAAAAAACATCTTAAGTATTTTACTCAACATTGGCTCTAAAATGTTGGCTCTAAAAAATAACAAATATGTATATATGTAACAAAACATTATATATAACAAAATATTAACGCCTCATTTTTAAACATGGCTAAACAAAATAGATAAATAAAGAACAGTCAGTCTCAGTCAAACTAAATCACTGCAAATGTGCAAAAAAGTGCAAATGCTAATTGACGTCCACAGGATTTAGCTCATAATTATAATTCAGCACCTTCAGCATCCTGCAGATGTAATACTCGAAAAAAAAATGGTAAAAAAAAAGGTGTAAACGTAAAGAAAGAACAATATGTCCTCATAATTCACCAAAAACTGTTTTCTTTGATTGGAATATCTGTCAACTTGTCACAATCACAATGTAACGAATAATGATAAGTGTCCATTCAAATGTAGTGGAGTAAAGAGTACAGATACTCAATCACTAATGTAGTCAAGAGAGTTAAATTTGCCAAAAATAAGTAACAAAGTACAATTACTCAAGTACTTTACACCACTGGTGTGTGTGTTTGTCTGAAGTATCTCGCAGCTCATTTCATTATTAACCAAACCTTTTGTTAAACAGCTTTTGTTCCAATGAAACGACAAAATCGCTGCTTTTATAATTGATCGATACACGTGTATTGAAAGCGCTTTCGGTTAATATCCGTTTAATGCTCCGTCCCTCGCGCGTCAACCGCCTTTTCACTCGCTTTTCCGTCGTTTTCCCATAATGAAGATTTTATTAGTCTGTACTTTCATCGTTGACAGCACTGATACACAGCGAAAAGAAGCGTTTAATATCAATTTGCAATTCTCCACAGCTTGTTCTCCCGCTTTGCTCATTTTGAAAGATTTCTGCAAATAGATTACTGCAATCAAATCTGCGCCTGCACAAACCTTATTAGAGAGCGGCAGAGGGGAGAAAATCATTTGCGACTTGATGTGAAGATCAGTACACAAATAATAAAAACCTAATGATTTACAAAATTGGGGTCGGTAGGTGGAACAGCGAGAATCGGCGAGCGGGAATCCGAGTTTTGATCAGACACGCGGCGATCCCTCCTAAAGAGCATAAAAGCCAATGGTACGTATGTCGTATTTCCCTCAAATTGGGTAATTCGATGCTCGCGGAGCCTCTTTAGCGTAAAACGGTGAGTCGAGGAGAAAATATGGAGTGATTTAATTTGGGGTCGAGTCTGTTGATGGGCAGCGAGCGAGGGTCCGTGACCCCCCGTGACCCCGCCACAACAGACCGTCCTTCTGAGGCATAATCTGCCGAATTCATATTCAAGAGCTTCTCCATAAACATCAGCCACGAGAGAGAGGAAGTGATGGCAGGACAATTTGCATTCTGAACGTTCTGTCCGCCCTCGTCGTCCCCAAGCAGCTCTGCTTTTACACAACGTACCAAAGCTACTGTGTTTATTACACCATGTGTCACAATCGCTGTCCTTTCACACATTTACACGGATACTGACTTGTGTGTGTGTGTATGTGTGTGTGTGTATGTCACAAACTGGACGGCCGAACTCCAAAGAGTAAAAAAGTAAAATGTTGAGCATTTCCCAGTATGGCTAGATTTTGGCCGTACTACACACACTTTCATTTGTTTCTCAACTGGCCAGTCAAAACTTAAAATAATAAAGAATCTAAAAGTATAATGTAAAAGTCAAATCTTGAAATATTAGAATACTCTTAAAAACATATAGAGATTATCGGCCCTTTTGCTATCCAGCTAGACTCTGGCCGTATTATACACACTTTTGTTTATTTCTCAAACTGGCTGGCCAAATCGCAAAATATACAAAAAAAAGTAAAATTTTGAGCATTTTCCAGTATGGCTAGGTTTTGTCTTTGGCCGAACATACTTTCAATTGTTTCTCAAACTGGCAAGTCATATCTTAAAATAATATAGATATTATACAGTATATTACACAAAATAAATGTCAAATCTTAAAATAGTGTTAGTTAAAATAGTATAAACAATAATGAAAAAATAATATATAGATTATTGGCTATTTTGCAATCTAGCTAGACTCTGGCAGTATTATACACACTTGTATTTATTTCTCAAACTGGCCGGCCAAATCCCAAAAATAAAAATAACGACTTGCCATTTTCCAATCCTTCTACATTTTGAATGCTTGCAAAAAGAATTTTTGAAACTAAAATTACAGCTTAGAAGACCCCGCTTGGTTTGAAAGGACGAAATATGGCAAATAAAGAACATTCTTCACCGTTGGTTTTTCTCCACCGATGACACACGTCGGCGTGATGAGCAGAAGTGAGTCGGTTTGGAAGATCTGCAAGGTGACTTCAAAGTTTCTCCTTTTTAGACGCTTTTGATCTTTTCTATTGATCCAATATATTTCCCTTTGTGGCCTGGTTTTTCCTTCTGAATTCAGCGGGTGTTTTAACGGGAACGTGCGGAGCAATCAGTCTGCGTGAGTGTGAGAACATCATATTGTTATTCTCTGGAGGAGAACCAGCCGGATGCGTCAGTCTTGCTTGCGTCTAAGACCCGTTTGATTGTCCTCGTGGGACGGTTTTTTTCTTTCTCCTCGTCTCTTTGCTCGTGCCGGGCGCGGTGTTTGAGGATGTTTATTTATTCAGCCCATTCTATCCATTCCGTTTGAAGTGTTGGGAATCAGGTCCAGACCGTGTTGTTTGTGACGGGGGGATGCGGACCTCCAGATCAGCAGCCTTTCTTATAGCAAATCCTCCGCGATTGCCATTAGTTTGATGCTTTGATCAATTTTGCATTTTTCCTTCCTGCGTCACACACACGGATGTTTGGTTTAGTTATTCGTCCGTCGTGTGCCCACATCATCTGTTCAAACTGGTTTAATTGAGCTACGTATGGTGAAATGTAATACTCAAAAAGAATCGGTAAAAAGATGTAAACGTGAAGAAAGAACAGCATGTCCTCGTAATTCACCAACAAGTCAAGTCTTTAAGTAGAACTTTTCTTTGATCGGAATAGCTGTCACAATAACGCAGACACGCGTTTTAGATTATAAAACTGGATGTGGGAACAAAAACCCTGATTGTAAAAAAAGAAAAGGAAAAGCAAAAACGCAAATTAGAGCACAATAATAATTTTTGTCCTCATAATTCACCAAATACGCACGGCTTTAAATGTGAGTACGGTTGTTTTCCCAATTAAAATCTCAGTACAAGTAAAACTTTAGACAAATATAGTAAATAATAGTTACATGTAAAATAACACTAAATATGACAACACAACAAAAGAACATATGTATCCAAAGTCCTCGTAATTCACCTAAACGTCGCTTCATCATCGCTGTTTTCTCTCCCGATTTAATTCTCTTCTAATTCTCTTCTTGTCCGTCGTGTTCACAAATAATTTTTTCAAACAGGTTTAATTGAACAGCGTATGGTAAAGTGTAATACTCAAAAAGAAACTGTAAAAAGATGTAAACGTGAAGAAAGACAGCATGTCCTCATAATTCACAACAGGCTTTAAGCAGGACTTTTGTTTTCTTTGATAGGAATTTCTGTCGCGAATAACTTAAACACGCATATTTAAAATTATAACACTGGATGTGAAGGAAACCGTGAATGTAAAAAGAGAAAATAAAATTGAAAAACACATTTTAGAGCCAATATCTCTTTGTCCTCATAATTCACCAAAAGCGCAGGGCTTTAAGTGTGAGTACGATTGTTTTTCCTAATTAAAATCTCTGTACTAGTAACTCTTTAGACAAATATAGTAAATTATACAGTTACATGTGAAATAACAGTAAATATGAATCCCATGTCCTCGTAATTCACCTAAACACAGCTTCGGCTGGGCTGTTTTCTCCCCAGATTGAGTTCTCTGTCACTAACAACAGTTGTTTTTGGCAGGAGCTTTTCGATTCCGTCACATCTCGAGACGAGAGAGGCTTCTTTTTCACCCGGTTCACAGCTGTTCGCGGCATCTTTTATTCTGTAAAGCGGTCCCTGTAAATCACAAGCCAGCCGTCGCCCATCCGTAGCCGTCTTTGTGCCGCTATGGTTTATTTTCATAGTGCTAAACGTGTTGTTTGAACGGGACGCTTTTCATTTTGTAATTGAGCAGTTTGTCTCTGTGGAACCGATTGGATTTATGTGTGAAGATGATTGCGGGCGGCCATCGTGGATGTGTTTGTCAGCTTCCATTACGTTTAAAACAGGACAGGCCTGAAACGAAGCATGTTTTTATCTGTTGGCATTTCATCACCATCCCGGCTGTTGTTTTTTTTCTCTCTAGTTGAGATCAGAATTCATCAGACCTGCATAATGGCTCGTACAACGCTTCCATTGATTGTGATTTTAAGCAGTCATTAATCTTCCGCAACGTGTGACAAAAATAAAAGCCTCGACTTTTATTCGCAGACGTGCCGGCCCCCGACCTCTGACCCCGCCTCCTGAATAGGACGGACTGTTGTGAGATTGACATTTATGGACTAGTTTATCTTTTAATGTTCACAAAATGCATCTGTTGTCTTTAACCTTTCAGTGCGGGATCAGACACACACACACACACACACACACACACTTCACAAGCACACAGCTTTCAGTCGGACGGATTTAAAACACGTCAGGTCACATTTCGTCTGGCTGCCGTGGTGGAAAACAGATTTACTTTGAAATCTGGTTTTGGGTTCGTTGCGATAAACACTAAAACGGTCCCATCCAGAGCGCTAGAGGTTCTCCAGGATTCTCGTTGTGGGTTTGAACCATTAAAAAAGTAAATGAATGGAAGAACTCAGTCAGTTAAAATCTGGTTTGTACTCTGGTCGATCGTCTCAAAGTTAAAACCACTTGTTGCAGTCTTTCATCTTCAAAGCTTTTTTTTTTTTTAATTTCTGGATTATGGGGAGGTGGAGTCTAAAGGCAAGACACGCCCTGGATTGTGGCTGACCAATCTAAAGCACATAAAATGAGAATGCACAATTTTTTTTGCTCAAAATAAAGATCACAAATTTTCTCTTTTTATTTTAAAGATTTAACCCTGAACATCATGTTGTCAAACAGCAATAAAAAAATGTTACTTTTAGCTTTAAATGTAAACACTAACTGTACGGAAAATAATGTAATGTAAAAGTAACAATGTAAAGAAAAACAGCTTTTAATACTTTTGTACTCTTTTTTTTTTTTTATATCTGCAAGATATTTAAACCGATTTTAGTTTTAGGAGCTGTCACGGTGGGCGGAGTCGGTGACAGGTGGGTTCGCTTTGACCAATCAGAGCAAGAAGTCCCAAAACGATTTTACTCAAGCGGAAAAGATTTGCATGCAAAGATACATGCGCATTACTAGAAACATGATTAATCGCTACTGTGATTAAGATCCCAAGGGGAGTAAAATCGAGATTACGGGCTTTTACCAATTAATTGTGCAGCTCTAATATAGAATCAGATCCAAAAATATCAAATGTAAATTTCTATAATAATGAAAGAGCGAAAATGCTTCACATTTACGTTTGTTTGTTTTTATTTTTCGCTAGCAAATTCGTTTGTTTTTTATTTTTTGTTTGCAAGCTTCAAGTTTTCGTGTGAAACTTTTTTCGCTTCAAATTTTTCGTTTTTTTTTTCGTTTGGTTTTCTCGCCCACGTTTAAGCGATAGTTTAGGCAATATTGTGCAAAAATAACACTTGAATCAAAGTTTGTGTACTTATATTAAAAAAGCAGTGGTGAGGTCACGCTGCCAATCACATTCTCACCAGCCAATCAGAGTAAGGTCCGCCCACACGTGACACTTGGGCCAAAACTCCAAAGGAAAAAAAAAAAAAGCAAAAAATTCAAAGTGGAAAAAAATAAAAGTTAAAATGCAGCAAAAATAAAAAAAAAAACAAACATGAAGCATTTTCGTCCGTTTATTAGAAATTTACGTTTGATAATTTTGGCACTAATCTAAATTTTTTTAGATTTTTTTTAGACTTTTTTTTTTAGATTTTTTTTAGACTTTTTTAGAATCCGTATGCTAAAAGCACATGTGAAGAAACGTTCTTTTCGTGGGAACTGAACCCACAGTCTCGGTGCCGTGACCCATCACAACCTAAACTGGTTTGGTTCCCAACATCCGAAAAGGCAATTTTGTCCTTTTGAGCCGCTGTAAAGATGGTGAACGTCAGGCTCCGTGGACACATTCACCGGCAGGTCTGGATGTGTTTGCACTGGTGTAAAAGCCATTATGTAAAGGTGAACAGCCCGTGGATGAGATTCCCAGCATCCGGCTGCAGAAAATAGACCTTTCTACAGCGTCTAATAGAAAAGGCCATTTCTCCCGCTCCGAGGCGACGTGTTGGCAAGAGAGATGTCCGTGATGGGAAATGTGGTAATAAGCACAGCAGGTCGAACAATTTCTTGAACAAAAAACGGGGCCGGTTTTTAGATGGTGGAGTTACGGTTACGCAGCCTACGAATTCATCCAGTTAATTCTGATCGGAAATGCCTAAAACAGACTTATATGTCGTTTGGCTGGAGGCTTTATATATTTATTTTATTTCATTTTATTATTTCATTTATTTTCACTAACTTTCTGGTCTGGTCCCAGAGTGACTGGGCCATCAGAACTGGTCCTATTGACCAGCCAATCAGATCATCTTAAGGCGTGTCATATGGTGTCATAAGAAGTCGAGGTGTTTGCGTTGCTGTTAGTTGCGGTTTGTGAATGCGCTCACACTAGTGAAAATTTAAGAAAAATGTATTATAAACCAAGTTATACATTTATATAATTTATTTATTCAGGATCAGTCTGTTAGAAAGTCCGTTTTTAAAAGATTAATTGAAACCATTGTTTAACTCTCCTGTTATGTTCGTGTCAAATGTACCCGTTTTCAAAGTTTGAAAATATTTTAAAAATACTTAAGTATTTTTTCACTTTGAAACTTCTCCGGCTTGGCTTATTTGGTGTAATCATCATATAAATAATATAATGACTCAGTTGACATATTTATAACACCCGCTACATGCTCATATTACAAAAATACTGTTCGAGTCAAATAGATGTGTAAAAATAAAAACAAAAAACGAAGTATGTTTTTTCCTTTTTACTTACGTTTTTTTTTTTTCCACTTTGAAACTTCTCCTGCTTGTCTTAGTGTAATCTACATATAAATAAAAAAACGTTTCAGTTGACATATTTGTAACACACGCTACATGTTTTTGTTTCAAAGATAATGTTCGGTTCATTTTGACCATTCAGACAAAATAGAAGCTAAAAAGAGTCAGAAAGATCCAATACTCTTTGTTTCTTTGCAACAATGAGACACAATACACCACTGTCTCTCACACACACACACACACACACACACACACACACATACACACCCTCACACAAACACACACACGATTTTGAGGAACTTTTTGGTTTCTTTTTGGACACTTGCATAATAAAAGTCCCCCGGGACAAATTGACCCGCGCACATTATTGATGTTCCTTTGAAACGAACACAACAGGAGAGTTAATTTGATTCAACTTTAGTAAAAAAAAAAAAAAAACTTTTGTTGCAAAAATACAGCGAGTGATACACGAATGACCAAAGCTTAATCTATAATCACATTCAATCACAGTAAGTTTTACTAGTGAAATCAAATATGTGACCCTCTGACGCAGGTCTAGCGTCGCCATCCGAACATTTGTGTAACTGTGAAGAAAAAGCACAAACTTGTCAAATGCTGAACTTATCAAACTCCGCCATTGCTGTTTGCAGCTATATTTAATATTGACTCGTTGTGGTTGTTCGCTCTGTATTTTGCGCTTTTCCTTCCGAGGCGTTGGATCATTTACAGCTAATCGGCGTCTCAGGAGTCACCAGATGTTTAGAAGGCGGAGCATCTTTGTCGAGTCAGCGGCGCGTGACCGAGGTGGATCGGGTTGGAGGATTGAGGACAGACCACTTCCTGTTTTAACAGCCGCTCTCTAAACCAGGAATATGTCTGTCCACATCTGCTGGTCCATATCTCCATCCGGCCATCAACTCTTCATCACATGTACCGCTCTCACTATACATTCATCCTAAATGTATCTTAAAATACCGTAATACATTTTAAAAAGGCAATCTAAACACTAGGCACTTTCTAACCTGACACACTTTTGGTTATTTGTATTTGCCTTTTTCATGTCTATTTTGTCATTTGCATTTTTCTTGTGCTCTTCGTTGTGTTGTATGTTATTCAAGAGTAAGTTTATATACCGTATTTTCTGGACTATAAGCCGCTATTTCTTTCCTACAGTAGGTTTTGAACCATGCGGCTTATACAAAGGTATTCTGCAGATTTTTTTTGCCGAATTGTTTCGCTCTAAACCAGAATTAAAATCAAAGCTGTTAAAACCGTGTTAAAATACAGGTTAGGAAAGGATCTAATTAGTTAAATACATGTACATTTACAATTCAAAATCGATCTGTTCCTGTAGTAAATATCTAATCCAAAAACATACATATCTGTGGCTTGCAAAACTTTTTTTAAGAGTGTATAGCACTTTTTCGGTTCCAGACCAACGCAAAGCCGCTATGAGGAATTAGGGAAAAAAAGAGTCTTTAAAAAGAAAAAAACATCTAATGTTTCGAATTGGGGAAAAAACAGTCAATTAAAAAGAGAAATAAAGGGAAAAAAAAAATGTGAATTGGTGTTCAGACTATGGCAATGACCACCTGATATATGGTGACAATAAGATATTGTGTTATATTTAAACCGTTTCTTACCTTATATATTTTGGACCGAATTTTAATATATTGTAGTTATTTATATTGTTTATTTAGTGTGAATATTTTACCATTATCTCATCTTTCTTTTTGCACCAAACAGAGTAGCAATACTAATTTAATTATGACCATGTGATACAATGACAATAAAGGCATTCCATTCGATTCTATTCAATTCTATTCATCCATCTATCATTTTTCGCTTCTGCGTCTATCCATCCATCTCTCGCTAAATGCATGTCTGTCTCCATCCCTCCCTTTCTCTCTCCCTGTTTATCCATCCATCTCTCACTATTGGCGTGTCTACACACATCCATTCGTCCATCCATCAATCCCGTTCACTAAATTGATATCTGCATCCATCCACTTATCTGGCAACGTGTGCGTGTTCTGATCATTTTCTTTCTTTCACCATCATGTCTGCATTCATCTCTCACTATATGTGTATTGCTCCATCTATTTATACATCAGTGATCCGTCCATCCGTCCAAGTCCTGACGCTTTTCTCATCCCTGTCATTTGAAGAGTTTGACGTTTTATACCTTGACTATTTAAGTAAATAAAAAAAATAAAAAAAACTTTGGACAATAGCAATAAAAAAAAACGTAACTCTTCCTTTGGACTTACGCAGATGTGTTTGTCTGGTAAATTTCAAGTGGCTTCTTAAAACACATCTTTTTACCGTATATTACTTGTGATTTTATTCTCTTAGCCTGTTTATCTCTAGATTTCAGGGGTGTTTCTCTGTTTTTGCTGTGTGATTTTACACACTTTGCAGGTGTCCTTGAGTGCTTAGAAAGGCGCCACAAAATAAAATGTATTATTTTTATCATTATTAAATAACGCTAGTGACGTTTCTCCATTATAAATCCCCAGCGTCTCCCCAGAGTGAAAATGCCATCACTCCAGCGGCGTTTCCCCAAACTCCTTTAGCGTTTCAATCATCTGTGAACGAGTCAAACAATGGAGCCGTCAGTCAGGCCGAGAGCTGAAAGAGACGGTCCAGAGGGGGGCGATGATTGGACCGGGCTCCGTGACTTCTGTCGGGACTGTTGTGGACAGATAGGTTTTCCGGGCTCCTTGATGGATGGAGCCAGGCTCGTGACGTTCTCCTGCCGTCCCCCAGACCTCAGGAATCTCAGGCATGTTTTTCTGCCGTTGCCTCAAATCAATTCCAGACACCGCGGCTTCCTGTTCCCCGCATCCTCCGGGACGCCGTCGTCTGAAAGCCCCGGCCGCTCAGACGCGTCTCAGAAAATGAAAAGGTTGTGGAAGAGAAGAGGTTTTGGCAGGTTCTTCCCGGTGTTGTCCGTCTTCTTGCTTTCTGTGGCCGTTTGGTTGGTCGTCATTAGCCTCGCACGTGTTTGATTGGAGAGCGACGGGTTGGATTGAAGCTCCGAGCTGATGTGGCCGTCCACACGCTCCTCATTAGAGTTTGGGTTCAGGGTTGGGGATTAGGGTATTTATGGTTAAGGTTAGGGTTGGGATTTGCAATGATTGGAATACATTTTTGCTCTGCACTGGCTCATTGAATATTTGTCCCCCTAGGCTTACGACGCAAAGTGCCTTACCACAAAATTTCATTCCATTTTTAGTTTTAGTTTTTTAAAAAAGAACAGTAAATATGAAAATCCAGGCTTGAGGATTAGAGTCCAATGCAGCATTAACCCTAGTGTTAGGGTTTAGGGGTTAGGGTTAGTTTTAGGGGTTAGATTTAAGGGTTAGGGTTAAGGATACGGGTTATGGTTAGGGTTTAGGGTTAGGGGTTAGGGTTGAGGTTGGTGTTAGTTTTAGGGGTTAGGGTTGTGGTTTAGAGTTAGGGTTAGAGTTTAGGCTTAGGGGTTAGGGTTAGTTTTAGGGGTTATGGTTTAAGGTTAGGGGTTATGGTTAGGGTTAAGTGTTATGTTTAGGGTTAGAGGTTAGAATTTAGGGTTAGGGTTTAGGGGTTTATTTATTTATTTATTCATTCAAGGGTTTTGGGGTTATGGTAGTAGTTACTGTTAGTTTTAGGGGTTACGGGTTTAGAGTTAGAGTTTAGGGGTTATGGTTAGGGTTTAGGGTTAGAGGTTAGAGTTGTGGTCCAGTGGTAGAGGACATGGACTCGTGTCCGAAAGGTTGCAGGTTCGAATCCCTAACTAAGTGTCCATTCAGTATGGTCCCTAGTGGCCATATTGCCGTCACCTCACTTCCACTTCCTTCCACATCCTAGTTTAGGGTTAGGGGTTATGGTTTGGTAGGTTCTTCCCGGTATTGTCCATCTTCCTGCTTTTTGTGGTCGTTTGCTTGGCCGTCATTAGCCTGGCACGTGTTTTATTGGAGAGCGACGCGTTTGATTGAAGCTCCGAGCAGATGCCACAGTCTACACGCTCCTCATTAGTATTCTTGAATATACAGTGGAGCTATGAAGAGCTTATTGGAACAGCATAATAACCCACGGCATAATTAGGACGTTATTGATGTGCAAAAGGGAAGACGAGAAGAATGGAACAATCATCTTGGAAACCATATTAAATGTCATCCAAGAAGTCAAGTGAGAGCTGCGGCTGATGAAGTCTCTAAAGTTAAAGATAATTCACACGCTTGAATTAATGCTGAATTCCCGCATCGGATTCACGGCCGCATCTGCCGGTTTAGCTTGTGTGTGAACACGTGTTCCTACTGAATTAGCTTTTCTGTTAGTCTTAGCAAAAAAAAAAAATGCTACAAAAAGCCCTCCAATATTTTTAGGAAAATTTGGGCAAAATGTCTTTCATCTTTTATACAACTATTATATATTGTGTATGGGGGTTGGGGTCACTTTGAAATGCCCTTATTATTGAAAGAAAAGCACTGTTTTTGTCAATGAAAATTACTTTAAACTACACTCTACTTTGAAATACACTCTATACATTGCTAACGTGGTAAATAACTATTCTAGCTGTAAATGTCCGGTTTGTGGTGCAATATCTACATAAGTGTGTAGAGGAACATTTCCAGCGACTGTCAATCCAGTGTTTTAATGGTACAATGTGTTTGCTAATCGTGTCAGAAGGATAATGGATGATTGTAAAAGTCTTGTTTGATCATGTCAGCACTGCTGGAAACTGTTTAGCTGGTTAAAGAAGCTGTAAAACTGATCTTCCTCTCAGCAGCTTGAGAATCTGGAGCGTCACATTTGTGGAGTCAATCAAACGCTCAAAATGGCCAGAAACAGACAACTTTCATGAAACTCGACAGTCTGTCCTTGTTCTTAGAAACAAAAGCTATTCCATGCGAGAATGTGCCAAGAAACTGTAGATTTTTGAACGATAGTGTATATTACATACTAGAGACAAGAAAACGTAATGTGATTGTGCTTATAATGTAGTGTAAACCCTTTCTTGCTCTGTCATCATGTCTGTGATGCAGTGGTTTGTGTTGCTGTTTGTCATGTTAGTTATCGTGAAATCGGCGGGAGAAAATTCTGACAGGTGCGAAACCATTCCGGAAAAATCCCAGCCACAGAGGCGAAACTCCTCAGTGGCGTGAAACCGGCGAATTCGTGGATCTGTTGCTTTAACCAACACGTCCAATCACGTGGACAAATAACATCAAGACTTCCACGGTTTGCAGAACGCCATTCCACAACGGTGGATTTGGCCAATGAATATTCCCAATGAAGTGAGATGGTGAAAGTCAGTGGTCTGTTGGAGACTGGATAATGACGGCGAGCGGGGAATAGAAGGTACACAGCGCTGCCTTCAGGCCGCTCACCTGCGTGTTGTTAGAGGTAATAGAAGTGGAGTGCTGAGCCGTGTTTGCCCTGGTGAGGTGATACTGGCTTCTCTTCTCCAAGGACACGTTCTGCCATCATGAACTGAGAGTGGCGACGCCTTGGGCTCATCTGGAACAGCAGCACTGATGATGCCACCCGCCCTGTGGCGCTAAATACAGCGGCGGAAACGGTCAGAAATGCAAAGGACTCTTTATTTTACCCTAATTTTACATTATTTTCACCTAACTCAACCCTTAAAAAAAAAGTAAACCAAGTAACAAAAAGCCTCCGAGTGCCAAAGTCAACATCTCAAAACATATCGGTAGAAAATTCACCCATTTTATCACAAACGATATGACAGTTGTTTTAATAATTTTTAGTTTATAGGGTGGTAGCCATTCGTCTTTTACTTTCCTTTAACATGTTTTATTTTCCTTTAATAGATCTTAATACAGTTTTAAGGTTGTTTTAATAATCTAAGGACTCTTTATTGCAAAGGACTCTTTAGTTTACCCTAATTTTACCCTATTTTCCCCTAACCCAACCAGAACCCTAATTCAAACCCTTAATACAATATTACAGTTGTTTTAATAATTTTTATTTATTTATTTTTTTTTAAATAAACATTTTCTATCCAATGGACGCTTAATTTTACCACACATTTTGAAATGTATTACTTTTAATCTAATGCACTGTTCCTCCTGTTATTTTATAGGGTGGTAGCCAATCGTCTTTTACTTTCCTTTAACATGTTTTATTTTCCTTTAATAGATCTTAATACAATTTTACAGTTGTTTTAATAATTTCTATTTGTTTTTATTTTTTCATTTTTTTTGTTTGTTTCTCCCTGTGACGGTTGGAAAATGCTTTTACACATTGCATTTTATTACAGACTATTTTTAAATATTGTAATGATATCCTGTGCCAGTGTACCGACTCTCTAGAGTTTATTTTTATATTATTTTATCTAACCCCTATTTTCCCCTAACCCTAAAAATGCATTCCTAAAAAAAACCCTAAAAATGCAGAATACTCACTCCTATGCAATTATCTGTTTTACGCTATTTTGTGGTTTGAAATCTTTAAATAGTTGAATTTAGCAATATATACTGTCTTATTGGAATTCGATTTCTGGTGTCAGAAGTGGCATAAACTATTTTTTTTCATAAACAAAATTTGACACTCAACTGAATACCATTGGATTATCTACATGCTAAACATTACGGAATTTAGTTAATGAGCTTTAAAGACAGGACATGAACAAGTACTTTCTACTTCGGTACGATAATTTAAAAAGTATCGATACTTGAAAGAAAAACTGCAACAATGTTAGAGCCTTTTTTTTTTTTTTTTGCCTTTTTAAATGAAAAACAAAAAGCATATCAAGACTGGAGTATGGAAATCTGTCGAAATAAGGAATACCGAGTCCATAAAGTGCCAAAATAAATAAACGGGCACAATCTTATAGATTTTCTAGAAAAGAGAAATGAAAAAATGGTGTCGATGTTTTGCTTTCATCTCTGCTACACAGATTATCAAAAGCATACAATTTATCAGCAATTAATATTGTGACACAGCCTCTTAGTTACCATCATTAAAAAAATCCTGTTTAAAAAATCCTTAATTCCATCCAAAATATAATTCTAAATTTAACCTGTTTGCAGGCCTACAGTATTTATACATTTTAATGCTCCATGTCAATTTTTCAGTTAGGTCTTCTTTATAACTTCTATAAAGTTACAAGTACCAAAAAAGCTCTTCTCCAGAACTTTTCCTGCTACCTTTCCAGAAACACCGGATCATGGGTTCGATTCCCAGGGAAAGAAGGAATTTGTTGAATTGTAAAAAATTGTAATGAAATGTAAGTCACTTTGGATAAAAGCGTCTGCTAAATGACTGTAAAGCAATGTAAAGCAAAGAAAAGGTAAAAAAAAAACTTTATTCTCGTCACCATCTCGTCAGAAACAGATTTCCACCAGCGTAAAAATGCAAGTCAGAGTTAATATATGTATAGTATGTATATATCTGTTGGGATTATTCCTTTTTTTTTTTTTTTTTCCATGTGGGGGGGGGGTGGTATATTGAATATAAGTGTGTACATTTAAAACTCAATAAAAAAATATAAAAAAAAAGTCAGCAAGTCAGAGTCACGGGAGCCAATCAAACCAGTGCGAATCTAAACCTTCGTTGGTTTCTAGCAGCGGCCTCGGAATATAAATGAGTTCTGCGGGGCTTTCTGTGTGCGGAACTTCTCTAGCGATTAGTCTCTGTAATTGAACGGCAATTAAGCGTGGGGTTTGGCGCGGCGAGCAGAAAGGCTGACCAGAGGAAGCTCTGCTGCGTAATGAGAAACCTAAAAGCTCTTTTCTCCGTCACTGCGTCGAGGAAAGGCTTCGCTGGCTTTACTGGAGAGCGAAGAGAAGAGCTTCTGCGTCCCAGCCTCAGCGGAAGCTCGCGTACGCCGTCTTGTGATCTTGACCCTTTTTTTTTTTTTTTTGGCCATTAGCTCCAATCGCCAATTTGTAACCCAAGACGCCGTTAAAGTCGAAGTGCGAGCTGCAGATTTACATTGTTAATTTATATTATTGCTCTTCCTGTGGCCAGTTTGAATTCAGTTGTTCACGATTCTTCAAGTTTCGGAAGCGTAAAGAACCGTTATTCGTATAATCTCGCCTATGGCAAGATTTATAGATCACCACAATGACATAAAGGTACAATTGAAGCCAAAAATACAAGTGGAGACTCCGCCCACTCAATGTTATGGGCGTGGTCAAAGTGGACAGAAATATGTGCGGAACAGTGATGTATTTACATAAGTTCTGCATGAAACGAAATCCCTTTTCCACTTTTCCACCAACAATGTATTTTTTTTTTATCTTTGTCATGCGTATAATTGTGTCCTTATCTTCTCTCGTTTTTCTCTCCTTATCATTCCATCTTTTTGTGCTCTCTTTTCCCTTCTTGTTTTTCTTTCTTTCTTATTGCATCTTTTTTTGCTCTATTTCCTTCTCTCTCTTTTTTCTCTCTCTCTCTTTTTATCATTTCATCTTTTTTGCTCTCTTTTCTCTTCTACCGTTTTTTTTATCTTTATCATTCCATCTTTTTTGCTCTTTCCTCTTCTCGTTTTTCTGTCTCACTCTATTTTTATTCTTCCACCTATTTTATTCCTCTTCCTCTTATCTTGTTTTTCTCTCTTTTTGTCATTCAATCTTTTTAGCTCTCTCTCCTCGTCTCTCGTTTTTCTCTCTAACTCTCTTCCATCTTTTTTTGCTCTTTCGACTTCTCTTGTTTTTCTCTCCCACTCTTTCTTATTATGGGCTACTCAGTGTTAAAGTGAGCGGAAATATTTGCGGAACGGTGATGTTCTGCATGAAACGAAATCACGTTTCCACCAACAATGTATTTTTTTTTTTTTAATCTTTGTCATGCGTATAATTGTGGTAGAATTAGCATTGTCTAATTATTAATTTCTGAATGCTGGGAGAATATCACACACGCTCACGCTGTGATTATTGCAAGCAAACGTATTCCGAGCTTTTTGACCTTTGTGAGTGGCTTAAAAGCGCTGCAAATGTGAGTCGGCGGTCTTTTGTTTAGCGCACGGCGCTATGTTAGCGATTGTTGTCCTCTCACGAGTTCTCGAGTCATTCTGAATCATGGCTGAGGCAAATATCACGTCAGCGCGGCGATGAATCACCGCCGGCGAGTCCAGGTGCTTTAGCCTGATGCTGAAAGAGTCAACGCAGGTGTTACAAAATAAAAGTCACAGAGTGCTGAGCGCGCGCTTTTACACCAGCGTTTGCCTCCAGTCATTCCTCTTTCTATCATTCCATATCTTTTGCTCTCTTTCTTGTTCTCTCTTTTTTGTCTCTATCATTTCATCTGTTTTTGCTCTCGTTCCACTTCTCTTGTTTTTCTCTTTATCGTTCCATGTTTTTTTTTGCTATCTTTTGTCTTCTCTGATTTCCTCTCACTCTCTTTATCCTTCCATCTCTTTTGCTCTCTTTCCTCTTCTCTCTTTTTTCTCTCACACTTTCTCTTTACCATTCAATTTTCTTTGCTCTCTTTCCTCTTCTCTCGTTTTTCTCTCTTTATCATTCATGTTTTTGTTCTCTTTCCTTTTCTATTGTTTCTCTATCTCACAAAATCTTTATTCTTCCATCTCTTTTGCTCTCCTTCCTCTTCTCTCGTTTTCCCTCTTTTTTAATCAATCTTTATTGCTATCTTTCCTCATCTTTGTTTTCCTCTCTCACTCTCTCTTTATCCGTCCATCTCTTTTGCTCTCTTTCCTCTTTTCGTTTTTCTCTCTCACTCTCTCTTGTTCGTTTTTTAAACCACTCACTTTCTTCTTCTCCTCCGCACCCCAAACTAACGCAAAATCAATTATTCTGTTAATATTCCACTGTTATTCACCAGGCAGGAAGAAGAGAAAAAAAAACGCACCGTATTCTTAGTTTCATGGCGATTAATCACCGTCGGTGACGCATTCATCACGATTAACGCTCTTATCACATGGCGCGGCAAATATCACATCAGCGAGTCCAGATGCTTTAGCCTGATGCTAAAAGAGTCAAAGCAGGTGTTACAAAATAAAAGTCACACCGGGAGACATAAGAATGCTGAGCGCGCGCTTTTACACCAGCGTTTGCCTCCAGTCATTTTTCATTGCGGTGGATCTGTGTTTCTCATTTCCTGTTTCAAGTGTAGCGGAATAATAATTATAACCGTTTACAGTTTCTGTGCAATTCCACCTTGATGATGACAAGTTAAGATTCACAACAAGTTAACATTACAACCTCACGCAATAATAAAATAATAATATTAAATAAATAATATTAAATTAATAATAATAAAATATATATATAGAGAGAGTAAAAGAGATTGTATAAATCATTTGAAGTGTTGATATTAACGTGTCTGATTTTGGGTTTGCTATTGAGATATGAGCTTCACTGTACTGATATGAGTGCTTCACTGTACTCATCTGCACTCTACTGTACTCTATTGTACTCAACTGTGCTTTATTGTACTCTACTGAACTCCACTGCACTTTACTCTGTACTATTCTGCACTCTACTGTACTCTACTATGCTCTACTGTACTCTACTATGCTCTACTGTACTCCACTGCGCTCTACTGTATTCCACTGCGCTCTACTGTACTCCACTAAGCTCTACAGTACTCCAGTGCGCTCCACTGTACTCTACGGTACTCATCTGCACTCTAATGTCCTCCACTGCACTCTAATGTACACTAATGTACTCCACTGCGCACTCTATTGTACTCTGTTGTACTCAACTATGCTCCTCTTTACACCACTGTACTCTACTGTACTCATCTGCACTCTAATGTACTCTACCCTGCACTCTACTGTACTCCACTACGCTCTACAGTACTCCACTGCACTCTACTGTACTCCACTGTACTATACTGCACTCGTCTGTACTCTATTGTACTCCACTGCATTCTACTACACTCTACTGTACTCCACTGCACTCTACTGTACTAGTCTGTACTCTACTGTACTCCACTGCGCTCCACTGTACTATACTGTACTCCACTGCGCTCTACTGTACTAGTCTGTACTCTACTGTACTCCACTGCGCTCCACTGTACTCTACTGTACTCCACTGCGCTCCACTGCGCTCCACTGTGCTACTCTGTATTATACTGCACTCTACTGTACTAGTCTGCACTCTACTGTACTCCACTGCGCTCCACTGTACTACTCTGTATTATACTGCACTCTACTGTACTCCACTACGCTCTACAGTACAGTACTCCACTGCTCTCCACTGTACTCTACTGTACTATACTGCACTCTACTGCTCTCCACTGCACTCTACTGTACTCCACTGTACTATACTGCACTCGTCTGTACTCTATTGTACTCCACTGCATTCTACTACACTCTACTGTACTCCACTGCACTCTACTGTACTAGTCTGTACTCTACTGTACTCCACTGCGCTCCACTGTACTCTACTGTACTCCACTGCGCTCTACTGTACTAGTCTGTACTCTACTGTACTCCACTGCGCTCCACTGTACTCTACTGTACTCCACTGCGCTCCACTGTGCTACTCTGTATTATACTGCACTCTACTGTACTAGTCTGCACTCTACTGTACTCCACTGCGCTCCACTGTACTACTCTGTATTATACTGCACTCTACTGTACTCCACTACGCTCTACAGTACAGTACTCCACTGCTCTCCACTGTACTCTACTGTACTATACTGCACTCTACTGTTCTCCTCTGTACTCTATTGTACTTCACTACGCTCTACTGTACTCCACTGCGCTCCACTGTACTTCACTATGCTCTACTGTACTCTACTGTACTAGTCTGTACTCTACGGCACTCTACTGTACTCCACTGCACTCTATTGTACTTCACTATGCTCTACTGTACTCCACTGTACTCTACTGTACTAGTCTGTACTCTACGGCACTCTACTGTACTCCACTGCACTCTACTGTACTTCACTATGCTCTACTGTACTCCACTGTACTCTACTGTACTCCACTGCACTTCTCAGTACAAATGTTGTGTTTATTTGACCAATTAGTTATTGTTTCTTCATTCTACACATTTTATTTGCATTTGTTCTTACTTCTATCGTAACTAAAAAGACAAACTGTTGCAGTTTTAATACTAAAGCGGTTTTATTTCTGATTCTTGTGTTACACTTGGTTGTAGTTGTCGCACAGGCTTTTCTCAGTGTGTGATTGTGATTGTGGATGAATAAACTGCTGCTCTTGATCTAATTGAATAAGAGCAAATTCGAGCAGCGGCGTTTAATTAGTTCTGGCTTCGCTTGTACAGAATTAATGAAAACAATTAAAGGCAGAGCAACTTTAAACAGTGACTGTGAGATGACGAGTGACGAGTCTCTGATCCAGTCCTGCTTTATTAAAACCCTCCGGCCACTTCCACCCACATCCCATAATGCACTGCTAGCACTTCAGGAATTGTGATTATCCAATTAACATTATATCCACATTTTCTCTTTATTATGCTCTTTGTCACTTATTTCTTTCCTGTGTTCTCTCACTCTTTTGTCTCTCATTCTCTCTCTTCATTTTTGTTTGTTTGTTCTGTCTCCCTCTCTCTTCTCTCTCTATCATTCTATCATCTTTTTTACTCTCTTTCTTGTTCTGTCTTTTTTAGACAAAAATCCATTTAGACTCTATCAATCCATATTTTTTTGCTCTCTGTCCTGTTCTCTCCTTTTTCTCTCTCTATCATTCAATCTTTTTTGCTCTCTTTTTGTCTCTCTATCATTTAATCTTTTTTTGCTCTCTTTCCTGTTCTCTCATTTTTCTCCCTCTATCATTCCATCTTTTTTGCTCTCTTTTTACTTCTCTTGTTTTTCTCTGTATCATTCCATCTTTTTGTGCTTTCTTTTGTTTTTATTTTTCTCTCACTCTCTTTATCGTTCCATCTCTTTTGCTCTTTCCTCTTCTCTCTTTTTACTCTCACACTTTCTCTTTACCATTTACCATCTTTTCAATCAATCTTTATTGCTATCTTTCCTCATCTCCGTTTTTCTCTCTCACTCTCTCTTTATCATCCATCTCTTTTGCTCTCTTTCCTCTTCTCTCGTTTTTCTCTTTCTCTCTCACCATCACTTGTCCGTTTGTTTAATCACTCACTTTCTTCTTCTCCCCCGCCCCCCAAAACTAATGCAAAATCAATTATTCTGTTAATATTCCACTGTTATTCATCAAGCAGGAAGAAGAGAAGAAAAAAAAAAAACGCAACATATTCTTAGTTTTATGGCGATTAATCACCGATGGCGATGCGATTCATCACGATTAACGCTCTTAACGGACGCGACGCGGATCGTTATTTCTTCCATTACGCTCGATCTGACCGGCTCTTTGATTCCCAAGGTTCGGCCGGAGAGGAGGACGGGACGGATTAGGACTGCGCTGCCCCTCAGCATGGGACGCCTGTGAGGGCCCGGACACGCTTTCTACACGCTGACCAGGCAAGAGGAGCGAGGAAGAGGCGGGGCAGGCAGGATGTGGGAGGGGCTGAGATGGCAGGCCGTGGCGCTGTGCCTGTGGGCGGCGCTGCTGAGCTCGGCTGCCGCCTCGTCCCACCGGAGCCACCGCCGTCACCTGTCCTCGCACAGGCACAAGGAGCGGGGCAAAGAGGGGCAGGTGCTCCACCGCTCCAAACGGGGATGGGTGTGGAACCAGTTCTTCGTCATCGAGGAGTACACGGGTCCCGACCCCGTCTTAGTCGGACGGGTAAGTGCAAACGGGCTGGTTTGGCTCCAGGGTTGCCAGGTCCTCACGAGCTGGTTTGGCTCCAGGGTTGCCAGGTCCTCACGAGCTGGTTTGGCCCCAGGGTTGCCAGGGATTTGCATGACGTCATTTCAAGATGGCGGTAACCATTTGCGTGAGATTGTCCGCTGTATCATATATACTGTAACTTTATTACCATTTGCCAATGAACAAACTAAACAACTGCCATATAACATGTTTTTTTATTACATTTAGTACCAATATTTAACATTTATAAAAAAAAAAAAATTGTCCGAATTTATAAAGTCATGACACAGATTAGATGGATTAGATGTAAAATGCGGCTCAGCTAACTAAATATTTCGCCAAACGAAGCTCTCGACACAAGTTAATTTAGTAAATTGAGGTTCCACCGTACTGAAAATGTACAAGTTCTGATTTGGACCAAGTTAAAATTTAGTGAATTTTCTAAGATCATCCAATCGGTTCCATGTCCTGTTTTTAAACTGCGCTAGGTCTTATTTTCAGGCAAACAAGAGATTGTCACAGATTGGCTTCCACAGTAGCTCAGTGGTCTGTGTTTGAAACACCAGATCATGGGTTTCATTTTAAGAGACAGCTGGAAAATGTGCACAATTTGTAATGACTGGTAGGACGCTTTGTATAAAAGTGTTTGCTAAATGAAAAGTTTAAAGTTGTTGTAAAGACTTTGAATTACAAGCATTAGGAAACTCATTGCTCCGTTTTGCTTACACAGTCAGTGCTGGAAGCTTCCGGAAGGAAACTATTCCCCACGATAATATATATAAAGAACATGAAGGGAAGGTTCTTGCGTCAGGCCAGTTTCTCATTTCCTGTATCATTTCTGCTACATGATTAGCTCGCCGCGCGCTACATTTACACCACATCACACTATTCTGTCCTGTTACCATTTATACAATGACACTTTTTATTACTATTTTTTACCCTCTCTGTCTCTCTCTCTCTCTATCACTCTGCCCCCCCCCTCTCTTTCTCTCTGTCTGTCTCTCTCTCTCCATCACTCTGTCTCTCTCTCTCTCTCAGACTCTGTCTCTCTCACACACTCTCTGTCTCTCTTTTTTAGTCTCTATCTTTCTTTCTCTTTCTATCTCTCTCTCTTTCTCTGTATGTCTCTCTCTCTCTTTCTCTCTGTGTCTCTCTCTCACACTCTGTCTCTATCTCTCTCTCTCACTCTGTCTCTCTCTCTCTCTCTCTCTCTCTTTCACACTCACACTTTAGTCTATCTCTTTCTTTCATTCTCTTTCTGTCTGTCTCTCTCTTTCTCTCTCTGTCTCTATCTCTTGCTCTCTATCTGTCTCTTGCTATCTCTCTCTCACTCTGTCTCTGTCTCTTGCTCTCTCTCTCTCTCTCACTCTGTCTCTGACTCTCTCTTTTAGTCCCTCTCTTTTGTCATTCTGTCTGTCTCTCTCTCTCACTCTCTCTCTGTCTCTGTGTCTCTCTCACACACTCTCTGTCTCTCTCTTTTAGTCTCTCTCTTTCTTTCTCTCTCTCTCTCTCTCTCTCTCTCTCTCTCTCTCTCTCTCTCTCTCTCTCTC